>QJPP01005741.1:0-24433 GCA_003996215.1 Jaltomata sinuosa
CTTTCGAGGACGAAAGCCCTTTTTAGTAGTGGATGATGTAATGACCCTTCCGGTCATTTCCACGTTTGAGTTTTGAAGTCAAGCAAATCGACAAAAGATATCGTAAGACCTTTAACAAATTTTCTGAACTTTGGATCAAATGTCTCGGGACTTTTCTCCCAGTATATAAAGAGTTAGAAGTCCCCCAAAATACCAAATCGAAGGTCTACGAGTCTAGTTTCCAACGCACAAAACCTCACGTCCAACTGATCTCGGAGTAAAGAGTTATGACTGTTTTACCGCGGACTGTCTGGCAGAAAATGGGTTACGAATCGGGTCGCGAACCGGGTCGGGTTAAACTCGATTTAAGCCTCGATTTCACGTTTTAAGACGCCGTTTCAGTTCCGAAACAGTTAAAAAAAATAAGGGAGGATCCCGAGATAATTCTTGAATATCAAAATCGTGCGTTGGCGAATTACGAGCCTAAACTTAAGAATTTTATTAGCCTCGTGCGTGTGTTTGAAAATACGTTATTTAAAAGTTGAATTTGGTAAAAATTATATCATTATTGCCTTTTTAAAATATTTTAAAGGTTTATGAAAAATATATTTGATACGATATAAGTGTATACGTATTTATTTTATAAAGTTTTTATACTCCGTAATATTTTAACGGAGATAGTAAATTTAGCTATGTTGAAAATTATTATTATAATATAGTAGGTTTTATTGGAAATAATTTTCTATGAATTATGGTATATTTAAAATATTATATTTATTATACCACGAATTTACGCAATACCTGAATATTTAAATAACGGATCATTTGAGGATGTGTTAAACACCTCCACTTCCACGTGGAAGTGGAGGAATAGTCCAGCACATGTAGCACCAACAGGTGGCAGCATATAACATTGCCCACTCTTTAGCATATTAAGCTAACTGTAGTGGCTATGCACCGAGATGGTGCCTTTATTTGTTAACAACTTGTAGAATTAGTTTAGTACAAAAGATGATGTCACCAAATAATCAATAATATCACAAACTACAAGTGATTTAATATAATTCATATCTTCCCGTAGAAGAAGTGTTCATATGAGAAAATCAATTATCTACGTCAATTTATTCCGTCTCAAATCGAATCCGATTCCGATTTGTTGTGGACTTTTCCTCGGAGTGGTTCGAGCTTTGGACAACGTTGTTTTCCAGCGCTTGTTGTGGACGAGCAGGTAGGTTACGGTTTATTTTCCCAGACCTCCGCGTATATATAAAATACAATTGTATATAATGGGCATCCTTGGGTTGGTTTATTAGAGGTTGGTACAACAGACCCGTTGAGCCGTTTCTTCATATCCGCTACTTTTGTTCCTCCTTGGTTGTAGTATTTGCCGTTATATTTTATTTAAACCCTTGTGGTCCTGTGAGGCTTGTTGGTCTGGAACATAGAAGGTGGGATTTTGGGATGTCCGCGAGTCCCGGGCATAGAATTATCCTTCTAGGCTGGTTATGCTTGCTGAGTAGCTGTGGGCCTGTGCAGGGTCGATAGGTTGATTGTGAGCTGCTGGACAACTATTGTGTGTGATCATACCATTTCCATGCATATAAAGAGGTTTTTATCCATGTTTTACTATGGTTTTGGCTTCGGGCCTACTGGCACTATTTTCTAACCTTGCATGGCCCCGGGGGCCTGTTTTTAATGGAAATGATTTGGAAATGGTTTGATTTAACTTGTGAATGTTCCTGGGTAAAAGAAAGTAAAATTATTTTTTAAAACACCAGTTTTACGGATTATCGCTAGATTCGGCAGGGCCGGGGTGCTAGTTGAGTTTTCTTGTTACTTGAGATGATTTTTAGCCTCGGTCGGACCGAGCACCTGAGATGACTTTTTACTGTTTAGACCCGGCTACGCCCGGGCACCCTTGGAGGGGTTTTTGAGATATTTCCTACTATTTTAGTCCTGGACAGGGTCTGGGCATGCATATTCGAGACTGGGTCTCTATCTTGATATCGAGACTGGGTCTCTATCTTGATACATGTTCTGATACTGAGATTTGGTATGGGGTCTGGGACCTCATGGACCTTGCTATCCGGGCCAGGGGCTACGGGCTGCGTGTGCCGGAAGAGGGGTATACGGGGGAGTAGAGGTATACGGGCAGAGTCCTTCCATGGAACCTACCTGCTGGGCCGGATCGGCGCCGGAGGAGGTACATAACAGAGATTACTAGGCATCTGAGATCTTCATGGCATCATATCATTCATGGTTCGAAGTTCCACCCTTGTTTGCTGTTTGCTGATTGTACGCTCCGGTAGTATGGGATGCCGGAGGGTTTGTTTTCACTTGTTTGTGTTCCTCGGTTGTATGGGCGGCCGGGGGACTGTAGGTAGACTTTTGCTATTTATTTACAGAATGGTTCTCTATTATGGATAAGTATGAGATTGGTACTGCTAGAGTGTTAGTTTCTGGATTTGAGATTGATATGATTAGTTGAGTTTGATTCATGTCTTGAGCATGCCTATTATTACTCTTTCTCCCTTCTTCTTACACTTGAGGTTACCGGTATACCGTCCATTTCGTAAACTTATTTTGTATACACTGTTGTTGCAAGGACCCCAGGTGCGTTGTTCTTACTTTCACCTGTGCCTTTGGTGTGTATATTCTGCTTACTAGCCTCATATGTGGTTCTGTTGATTTCCCTCTGGGCTAGTTCCTGTGTACCTTTCGTTGATTTCTGTGACTACTTGCTTCTATTCTGTCTATTACCTGCTCTTTTATCTTATATGTGCCCAGTCGGCCTATGATACCTACTGGGTACCTTATGCTTCGCATTTGGTGCTCACCCCTACCCCCTGCATCTTTGGGTGCAGATCCTAGCGTGGGCCATCGCCGCTAGACTGTTGTGATTCGTGCTTGGAGATCTGTTGGAGACTACTTCAGGCTGAGGGTGAGCTCTTGGCGATCGGAGCTTAGCTTTAGTTTATCTTTTGCTTCATGTACTCTATTACCATTCAGAGAAATTTGTATATATAGTTTTGGTTTATTTTGCACTCCATATATGTAGTTTCGGCTCTGTACTATGATACCAGGTCTTGGGGTTTGGTTTAGTTTCCGCATATGTATATATTTATATCCCTGTTATCTATTTTATTTGTCTTGTTCCCTTTTTGCTAGATAGTAGCCCATTACTAACTGTTCTGGGCTACGGGAATTGGTTCGCCTACTGGGGGATTGTAGGCGCCATCATGACCGAGAAATCGGGTCGTGACACCATATATAGCAGTAAATTTTGATGTCAGTCCAAAAATTCTCCCAGAACCTTTCTCAGTCTCTACTCCAGTCGGTGATCCAGTTATAGCTAGATGGGTATACAAAAATTACCCTGTCACAATTTCCCAGAAAGTCACCTTAGTCAATCTTGTAGAGTTAGAAATGACTGACTTCAATATTATTCTAAGCATGGATATGTTACATTTCTGTTATGCCTCAGTTGATTATATAACTAGGATTGTTCGGTTCCATTTTCCAAACGATCCAGGCTTAGAGTGGAAGGGTAATACCTCAATGCATGTAGGATGATTCATCTCTTACCTTAAGGCCAGAAAAATGATTTCCAAAGGGTATATCTATCATCTTGTTTAGGTTAAGGATTCAAAATCCAAGACCCCAACTCTTGAGTCAGTCTCAGTAGCAAATGAACTCCCAGAAGTATTTCTAGAAGATCTTCCCAGAGTTCCTCCCAAAAGGGAAATCGACTTCAGAATAGATCTCCTTTCGAATACCCACCCTATTTTGATTCCTCCTTATAGGATGGCTCCAGTTGAGCTTAAGGATTTGAAGGAACACTTGAAAGGCCTTCTAGATAAGGGATTCATCAGACCTAACATCTCTCCATGGGGTGCTCTAGTGCTTTTCGTGTGTTTGAAAGATAGTTCTCGCAGGATGTGCATCGACTACCATCAGTTGAACAAAGTCACAATCAAGAATAAGTATCCCATCCCTAGAATTAATGACTTGTTCGACCAGCTTCAGGGTGCTAGTTGCTTCTCTAAGATTGATCTCAGATCCGATTATCATCAGCTCAGAGTCAGAGATAGTGACGTCCCAAAGACAGCCTTCAGGACTCGGTATGGTCACTATGAATTTGTTGTTATGTCTTTTGGACTAACGAATGCTCCTGCAGCTTTTATATATTTGATGAATAGGGTGTTAAAATAGTATTTAGACTAGTTCATCATTGTCTACATTGATGATATACTTATATATTCTCGAAGTGAGGTAGATCATGCAGATCATTTGAGATTGGTGTTGAAAACTCTCAAGGATCGCCAATTATTCTCCAAGTTCAGTAAGTGTGAATTCTGGTTGAAATTAGTTGCTTTTCTTGGTCATGTGGTGTCTAGTGAGGGCATATGAGTTGATTCTCAAAAGATTAAGGCAGTAAAGAACTGGCCTAGACCCACCTCTCCGACAGACATCAGAAGTTTCTTGGGTTTGGCTAGTTATTACCAGAGGTTTGTTGAAGGATTTTCAACCATAGCTGCCCCATTGACCAAGTTGACTCAGAAAAAGGTCAAGTTTCAGTGGTCAGATAAGTGTGATAATAGTTTCCTAGAGTTGAAAACTAGGTTGACTACAACTCCCGTGTTAACCCTGCCAGAGGGTTTAGATGATTTTGTGGTTTATTGCGATGCATCCAGAGTTAGCTTGGTTTGTATCCTGATGCAACATGGTAGGTCATAGCTTATGCATCCAGACAACTTAAGATTCATGAGAAGAATTACCTGACTCATGACCTTGAGCTTGCAGCAGTTGTATTCTCCCTAAGGATTTGGAGACACTACTTGTATGGTGTTCATGTAGATGTGTTCACAGACCATAAGAGCCTCCAGTATGTGTTCACCTAGAAAGAATTGAATCTTCACCAGAGGAGATGACTCAAGTTCCTCAAAGATTATGATATGAATGTGCTCTACCATCTGGGTAAAGCCAACGTAGTGGCTGATGACCTCAGCAGACTGTCTATGGGTAGTGTGTCTCATGTTGAGGAAGAAAGGAAAGAATTGGCTAAGGACATTTATAGGCTTGCTCGCCTAGGAGTTTGCCTTTTGGATGCAATAAACAGTGGTGTGGTAGTTCAGAATGGGTATGAATATTCTCTAGTAGCTGAGGGGAAGGAGAAGCAGGACAGTGATCCCATCTTAATTCAGTTAAAAGGTGTGGTCCATCAGCAAAGGGTAGAGGTCTTCTCCCAAGAGGGAGATGGTATGGTTCGCTACTAGGGTCGTTTATGTGTCCCTAATATGGGTGATTTGAGGCAAAAAATCCTAATAGAGGCTTATAATTGCAGATATTTTATTCATCCCAGTGCAACCAAGATGTACTGTGACTTACAGAAAGTCTATTAGTGGAATAGCATTAAGAGAAACATTGTAGATTTTTTGGCCAAATATCCCAACTGTTAGCAGGTGAAGGTAGAACATCAGAGACTGGGAGGTGTGACTCAAGAGATTAGCGTTACTAATTGGAAGTGGGAAGTGATCAACATGGATTTCATTATAGGCTTACCTCGTACTAGCAGACAACATGACTACATTTGGGTGATTGTGGATAGGGTGACCAAATCTGCCCACTTCTTAGCGGTTAAGACTACAGATTTAGCCAAAGATTATGCCAGACTCTACATTAGCGAGATAGTCAGGTTGCATGGGGTTCCCTTGTCTATCATCTCAAATAGGGGTACTCAGTTTACAACTCATTTTTGGAGATCATTTCAGAAAGGTCTAGTACTCAGGTAAACCTCAGCACAGTATTTCATCCGCGGATGGATGGTTAGGCATAACATACCATTCAGACCTTAGAGGACATGTTGAGAGCTTGTGTAATCGATTTCAAGGGTATTTGGGATGATCACTTACCCCTCATAGAGTTTGTCGATAATAACAACTTCCATTCTAGCATTCGGATGGCCCTGTATGAAGCATTTTATGGGCGTAGGTGCAGATCACCTGTTTGCTAGTTTGAAGTAGGTGAAGCAACTTTGATTGGGACAGATTCAGTTAATGGGGCTATGAAGAAGGTTCAACTCATCAAAGAAAGGTTGGATACTGCTCAGATTCGTTAGAAGTCCTATGCAGATGTGAGAAGAAGGGACTTAGAATTTGAGATCGATGATTGGGTTTTCTTGAAAGTGTCACCCATGAAGGGTGTGATGAGATTTGTAAAGAAAGGAAAGCTCAGTCCTCGATATGTAGGTCCTTACAAAATTCTGAGAAGGATTGGTAATGTGGCTTACGAGTTAGAGTTGCTAGCAGAACTAGCAGCGGTTTATCTAGTCTTTCACATTTCGTTGTTGAAGAAGTGTGTCAGTGATCCGACATCGATTGTACCCTTAGAGAATATGGGTGTGAAGGATAGCCTCACCTATGAAGAGGTTCTAGTTGAGATTCTTGACCGTTAGGTTCATAGGTTGAGAAATAAGGAAGTCGCTTCGGTAAAATTTTTATAGAGAAATCAGTCAGTCGAGGGAGATACTTGGGAAGCAGAAGCAACCATGATGGTCAAGTACCCTCACCTCTTTCCTTTCGAACCAGCTCCAGCTTGAGGTAATAGTTCCTCTTTAGTTTCTCAGCTTTCTTATGCATCTCAGTCTCAGTATTATGTTTCCTTAGCTATTCCTGCATTTTCAGCATGTTTTCACATCCTTAGAACTAAACTCAGCCAAATATCAGTTTCTAGTACTCGATTGGTAGGGATTGGAGCTCTTTCCCTCCAAACTCAACTTATTTAGTCTTCATTCTAGGATGAATGATCCCAAGGGGGAGATATTATAATACCCCAGAATTCAGACCAACATTTAAAACCCAGAAACTCAAAAAAACTCCAAAATTCATCTGCTAGTGACAGGCCCCACGGGCTAACCTACCTGTGTCAGAGGTTCGACGGCCCATCAAAGTCACCGTGGGAAGAGCCCAGTGGATCTGACAGCCAGCCTCATCTTGATGGAAGTCCCCACGGGCTTCGAAAGTCTTATGGGCCATGGGACTCATTGTGGGAAACCACTAGTGCCTCTCCCCAGACATCCTCTATCCCGACAGGCAGCCACCACGGCCGTCACAAATGCGACGGGCCATGGGAACCCATCGTGGAGACCATCTAGAGGCCAAAATAGCATAGCCCTTTTCAACGCCCGGGTTTGATGGGCCGTCGCAGGTCCAACGCCCGTTAGGTAGCCCGTATGGCAAAGGAAAATTCTATAATTCTGCTATGAAGTTGAGGGCATTTCGATCTTTTCCCAATCCTTTTAACTCTGACCCTAAGTCATTTTTAGGTGTAATTAAAAGGACTGTTATGCTTTTTCTCTTAGTATTCCTAAACTAATCGACACTTAGAGAAATCTAAAAGAAAAATGAGTGTTTCCTCTCAAGAACAAGCAGGAGGCCTTCTTCAAGTTCAGCCCCAAAATCCAATGGTTCCTCTCTAAAATCTTCTTCCAGGTATGTGGGATTTCATCAATGGGTCCCTTCCACCCATTGAGTCCCTAGATTCAGTCCAGTTCTTCATCTATCAATTGGTTCTTCAGACCTAGGGTTCCCAAACCTTACTAAATCATTGCAATTCAGATTCTATTGCTTGTATGATACTTATTACTTGTTTTCTTAGGAAACTATTATAGCCATATGTATAGAGTTCAGTAACCCTAGCATATGCTAATTTCAGTACTCATAATTTATACTTGCTAGTCAGATGATCAGTCAGTTATGCTTCAAAATTAAAATGCTATCAGTTCCAGTATTATTATATTGCATTCTCAGATGATTATACGTATTTGAGCTATCCAGCATTTCAGTGCATTTATTGCTTTACCTTTAGTTGGGTGTAGACTTAGTACCAAGCGGATGAAAAGATGAAGGCTCAGCTGTCAGATTAGGCTGAGACCTTTAGTATAAGTCCCTAAGTCCCAAAACTACGACGCCACCATAGGTTTGAAAGGGGTCAGCTGTCAGATTAGGCTTTACACCCTCGTCCCTTCTGGACATGAGTTCAGTGGATTGACGTCAGATTTGTTTATACCCTTGGTAAGGTATGAACACTCTTCCATCCAGGGTTATAGGTTGGCCCCACAGTTAGCTCAGCTTAGGGTATGTTGGTAAATAGTAGCTCTCACAATCATACTCATATTGCATTGACCATGTACCCAATATTTAATTTAGTTGTTCAGCTCAGTATGTTACAATATGCATGTTAGTTACTTGGTCACTGCATTCAATTTATCCTTCAGTATGTATTTCCATGTTCAGTATTTATGTTGTACAACTTTACATATAACCCGCATGCTCAGTACATTCAAGGTACTGATGCATACTTTTGTGCTATATCTTATCATGCTGTAGGTTCAGGCGTTCAACATCCAGACCGTATTTAGTGCAACTTTCCAGTCTTTACTCAGCAGCTCAGTGGTGAGTCCTCATAGTTTAAGGGCGATAGTTATGTTTACTTCTTTCAGTTTTATATTTCAATTTCAGACTATTAGAGTTAGCTGGGGTCTTGTCCCAGCAACTCGCTTCAGTTAGAGGCTTTCAGACATATAATTAGAATCAGCTATTGAGTTGTCAGTTTACTTTCAGACTTATTATGTTTTCGTATACTCTTTATATATTCAGAACATCCTTGGATTGTTTTCCAACTTATATACTTAAATTAGTTCAGTTTTCTGCACAAATTACATTTTTAACAGAAATTGTCTAGTTATACCAGACCATGGGTTAGCTTGGGGTCACTTGTGATAGTAAGCACCATGTTACGTCCAGGGGGTAGCCTTGGGGCGTGACAGGTTGCCTTAGAGATTATACTTAGTATTTTTGAGATAGGCTTGAACCTGGTAAGATCAAGTCATAGCCTCAAACCCTAGTAGCTACATCGTATGGATCCATGGGAGAACTATATGTTGTAAGTGATGAAGATTATGTCCAAGTCCATGTCATTCATTCTCTATGAACTTGTGTCACATGATTAAGATATTCAGGCTATGTTGAAGCTACATATCTAAGATATCCTCTATGACTCGTGCCTATACGTTACTTCCATGACTTGCTATGAAGCTTCTCTATTAATGAAGTTTATGTGGTTAAAAAATAGTTCAAGAGAGAGACGAGACCTGCTAGTATACTCATGTAAGGTATTCATTCTATCCATGACCCGCATTCGAGGACAAATGATCCCAAAGGAGAGATATTATAACACCCCATGATTTTGGGCTAAGATTTTAAACTATTTTAACTATGTAGTTAGAGCCGAACCCGATTAAACTTTTATATATCTAGGCATTAAGATCAATTCTTAAGTGTAGGAAGAGCTTTGGTTTTTAATTAACGTCTTAAGGAACCTCTAGTACAAAGTTAAGTTGAAAGCTTTCCTACCGATTAAGTTTTCATATAAGTTCATATAAAGGTCAACTTCAAATGATCATTCCTCCTATTATATGAGGAGCTATAGGTCCTAAAACCTACAAAACTAAAGGTCCTCGAGTCTAGTTTTCAACTCCACTGACCATTTATCAATCCAATATTTGTACAAATCTTTATGCCCATTTTACTTGGCACTACTCAGTCTGCACGTTGAGCTATGCGCTCGAGCATCAACTATGCGGTAGTGCATTGAAAAAAGTGCTATTGCCTTATTATGCACTCAAGCTGTGTGCTAGCGCATTGAAAGTAGTGCTACTACCTTGCTGCGCACCCAAGATGTACTTCAACGCACATGGAAAATGTTATAAAAGCACCCTAAAGTTGTGGTTCACCCCTAAGTCCAAAACTTTTCCCTAGGAAGAGAAACTTTTAAGAACCCAACTTCCTCCAAGGTTCATCTATCATCCAAGGTAAGATTTGAGCATATACTTTTGATGATTTCTTCATTCTTAACACAAGTTAATACCTCTTACTCATGGGATCCATATATTTTCATGAAAATCCACCCCAAGGTTCAAGAAACAAGTTCTTGTTATCTTTTCCTCCAAAGATCAAACCTTTCTCAAGAATTTGGAGCATTTAAGCTATATAAGGCTACCCCTTTCTCATCAGTCCTCCCAAATGTCGCATCATGCTTTAGAATGAATATCATGAATGAATCTAGGGTTAGGGTGAAACGTTGTGCTTCTTGATGATTCTTGATTCTTCACGTAGATCTCATGAAAGCCATTATACATGTTTCTTTGTTCTATTTCGTGGCAAAGCTAACCTCTGTAGCATGATATCAACCCTAAATTCCAAAACTTTTCCCTAGGAAGAGAAACATTCAAGAACCCAACTTCCTCCAAGGTTCATCTATCATTCGAGGTAAGATTTGAGCATATACTTTTGATGATTTCTTCATTATTAACACAAATTAATACCTCTTACTCATGTGATCCATAGATTTTCAACAAAATCCATCCAAGGTTCAAGAAATAAGTTCTTGCTATCTTTTTCTCTAAAGATCAAACCTTTCTAAAGAATTGGGAGAGTTTAAGCTATGTAAGGCTACCCTTTTCTCATCAGTCCTTCCGAGTGTCGCATCATGCTTTAAAATGAATATAATGAATGAATATAGGGTTAGGGAAAAATCTGGTGCCTTTTGATGATTCTTGATTCTTCAAGTAGATCCCATGAAAGTCATTATACATGTTTCTTTATTCTATTTTGTGGCAAAGCGAACCTCTGTAGCATGATATGAACCCTTGTACATTAATTAAAGAATGCAAGAAACTTGTTAAATTATGAAATCCCCTGAATAGCTATGAAATTGATAAAATCTCATGAATGTTGTCTAACTTGTGATCCTTATGAATATCTATGAATCTAATGACTCTATGTGTCTCATAAAACCTATGAAATCTATGAACTTACGATTCCCATGAATCTTATGAATCTTCAAGTGTTAACCTTTATGAAAATGTATTGTCCATGGTATTTAAGACAATTTCCCTTAAGTAGGTTTTAAACGTGGTTAACCTAATCTCCTTTGTATATGCTTGATACTATAACATGAACTCCCTAATCAAAATAACTATGTTAAGACAATAATAAATGTTCTAAAAGCTTACTCTCCACAAAGATAAGAAGGCTCTATTAATATTTGAATCATATCCAGGTGAATAAAGATAGTACTTTTCCAAAACTCTCTACAATATTGACAAATAAGATAGCTTGATATGAATACTCTGTGATTGGTTAATGAACATGATGCATTATGTCTATGAGCCAAAAATGGCTAACATTAAGATTACTAGCCTAAACTGGCCTCCATCTTCATATTTATTGTCACGCCCCGAGGTTACCCCCTAGACTTAACACGGGATCTGGGACCACAAGTGCCCCAAGCTAACCCTTGGTAATCGCATAACTCAGGTATATCAATTAAGCATAGTGGAAGAAACATACAAATTAGATAACTCAATCCATAAGATAAAATCAAAAGAACATGATTCGAAGAAGACCCAAATACCGTCTATAACTAAAAGCCTCTATACATGACATAAGGAGTTGATAAGACAAGACCCTAGCTAACTCAAAGTACGAAAGTAAATAATCAAAACAAACTAGAGTCATAACTAGCCCTCAAACAATGAGGACTCACCGACTGGATACGGCCTGCGGTCACTAGCCACGTGCCAGAGGGAGGGAACCTGAATCTGCATCATCAAGAGGATATAGCGCAAATATGCGTCAATACTATAGGATGTATCGAGTATGTGAGATAGGCATAATCATGATAAAGCATACTTAAAACATGCTTAAAATGAGCTCTTTCGAAATAAGAGATAGCATATGAATTCATCGAGATTCGATATATAAACATGAAGTAAAACCAAGTTTCAAAATAAAGTATCATGTAACTTCATAACTTGAAAATAATCATGTGGGGAGTTTCTCTTAGCCGACATAAAACATGCTGAGCTACATGGAGTCCAGTGTCATGGACCCACAATGAAAAAGGTTGTCCCAACCGTCCAAGGTTAGAACCATGTTATACCAGGATCCTGTCATAAGCCACAGAAGACACCTATGGTGGCACGTAGTTCTGGGACTAAGGGTACTCTCACCCAGTCCAACTTGGTGCTAAATACTACTCCCCAAAACATATATACATATAACATGAGGCTCACATACATGTGACATATCTAGATGTGAAACTTATTCATAACATGTTCATAACCCGGATCTTCATACTACTCACGAACCTTGGTTTAGAAAATAATTCATGAGCATTGATGGCACACCGGGTGTTTTGTCTTGCATAATAGTTCGTAACTTGAAAACTTGTATGGCACTAGTTCAATTTCATAATAACATATACTTTCGTAAAACATAGGAACTAGGCATACACTTGCTTGAAATTCCATGAAAAAACATGCTATCAAATATCCAATTTTCTTAAATCAATTCATGCATGTAGGATTCACAATAATTAGCCTTCAATTTGAATTAGGAGTTCATAAGTCAAAACCCGTGCAAAATCATGTAACTTAGTAGTAATTTCATAATAAAACTGACTATGTCCCTCTTCATACCAATCCACCAATAGACTTCCCATAGATCACTGTACATCTTAGTGGCACCAGGGTGAATGGAATATCTGGAACTATGAGCCTCAGTCAAAATTTGTTGTCGCAACCTCTCTACATTTGGAACACATAATCGACCCTAATAGCAAAGAACACTATCTCCTCCTTGGGAGAAAATCTCAAGTCTTTGTTGATGGACTGCACCCTTTAAGTAAAGTAAAATAGGATCACTGTCTTGATTTGCCTTCACTTCAGCTACCAAAGATGATTCGGAACCATTCTGAACAATAACACTACCTTCTGTCGAGTCCATAAGGTGAACTCCCAATCGAGCTAGCCTATGAACCTCCTTAACCAATTCCTTCTTCCCGTCTTCGACCGAAGACACACTACCCATAGACAATCTACTAAGTGCATCCTACACAACATTGGCCTTACCCGGATGGTAAAGCACACTCATGTCATAATCCTTTAGAAGATCAAGCCATCTTCTTTGTCGCAGATTCAATTCCTTCTAAGTGAACACATACTGAAGACTATTATGATCGGTGAACATATCCACGTGCACCCCATAAAAGTAATGTCTCCAAATTTTCAAAGCAAAGACCATGGCTGCTAACTCAAGATCATGAGTAGGGTAGTTTTTCTCATGAGTCTTAAGATGCCTGAAGCATAAGCAATCACTTTACCATGCTGCATCAAAACATAACCCAAACCAATCCTCGAAGCATCACAATACACAAAAAAATCATCTAGGCCCTCGGGTAGAGCCAACACTGGAGCTGGGATTAATCTAGTCTTTAATTCCTGAAAGTTCTTCTCACACAAATCAGACCACTGAAATTTTAACTTTTTCTGAGTCAATCGAGTCAAAGGGGCAGCGATGGAAGAAAACCTTCCACAAACCTGCTGTAGTAACTAGCCAAACCCAAAAAGCTTCTAATATCAGACGGGGAAGTGGGTCTAGGCCAGTTCTTTACTGCCTCTATCTTTTGAGAATCAACTCAAATACCATCCCTAGTTATAATATGACCCAAAAAACCAACAGACTGCATCCAAAACTAACACTTGCTAAACTTAGCAAATAACTGCCGGTCCTTGAGAGTTTGCAACACAATTCTCAAATGGTCCGTATGCTCCTCCTCACTCCGAGAGTAGATAAGAATATCATCAATGAAAACAATCATAAGCATATCCAAATACTTCTTGAACACACGGTTCATCAAATCCATAAAAGCTCTAAGAGCATTAGTTACACCAAAAGACATCACAATAAATTCATAATGACCATACCGAGTCCTGAAGGCTGTCTTCGGAATATCATACTCTCTAACACGAAGCTGATAATAACCGGATCTAAGGTCGATTTTAGAGAAGAAACCAGCACCCTGAAGCTGATCGAACAAGTCATCAATCCTAGGAATGGGATACTTATTCTTAATTATGACCTTGTTCAATTGACGGTAGTCAGTACACATTTTGAGGGAAACATCTTTCTTTCGCATGGATAAGACTGGAGCACCCCATGGGGAAATGCTAGGCCTGATGAAACCCTTATCAAGAAGATCATTCAACTGATCCTTTAACTCTTTAAGTTCTGCGGGGGCCATTCTATAGGGAGGAATAGAGATAAGATTCGTATCTGGAAAAAGATCTATCCCAAAGTTGATTTCCCGCTCGAGAGAGACTCCGGGCAAATCCTTGAGAAACACTTCTAGGAACTCATTCACAACAGGAACAGACTGAAGGGATGGGGTTCCGGACTCCGTGTCCATAACCCAAACTATATGATAAACATAAACCTTAGAAATCATCTTCCTAGCCTTAAGATAAGATATGGAATGACCTTTCGAAGAAGGAGGACTACCTTGCCATTTTAACATGGGTTCATTTGGAAATTTGAAACTGACAACCCGAGTACGACAGTCAATCGAAGCATAACACGCATGCAACCAATCCATACCAAGAATAAAATAAAAATCAGTCATCTTCAACTCTACTAAATCTGCTGAAGTGACTCTATGAAGGACTGAGATAGGGCAATTTCAGTAGATTCTCTTGGTGACTCACCAACAAGAGTAGAAACACTTAAAGGTTCGAAAAGCAATTCAGGACAAATTTTGAATTTGCATGCTACATAAGGGGTCACAAAAGATAAGGAGGCACCGGGGTCCAACAAAGCATACACATCAAAATAGAAGACTTTCAATATACCAGTAACAACATCTGGGGAACCCTCCTGGTCCTGACGAGAGGACATATCATGTCTAGCTTACTTCTAGTGCTTGTATTACTTCAGATATGTTATGTTATATTTTGTCCTGCCCATTTATGTACCGTACATTCTATGTTCTGGCACCATTTGGCACTGCATTGTTGTATGATGTAGACTCAAGTACACATGTTTATGATCCAGCACGTCCTTATGATCGTCAGAGATCATCTTTTGGTGAGACTCCTTTTTTTCTGGAGGTTTAGTTAGACTTGCTAGTTATGCTGTTTTAAGGTATACTGGGGCCCTTGTCCTGTTATTCAATATTATTTTCAGAGTTAGAGGCTTCATAGACTGTGGATGTTAGAGTTATGTTCTTCTGATGTTGACTTACGTGTCACTACTTTTATAAAATGTTATATTTTCTTATTATTGAATTAATGAAAGACTTTCTCTTAAAAGATGTGTTATGACTTACTTATTTCTTTTGCAATATAGTAGTAAGTGCTCATGATGTATGCTAAGTGGTTTGCTCGACCAGAGATGGCATCGCGTGCCGGCCACATCCAGGGTGTAGACTCAGGTTCTAACCAACTTTGGTATCAGAGCACTAGGTTCAAGTGTCCTAGGGTGTCTATTAAGCCATGTCTAATAAAGTCTTTATTATGGGTGTGAAGGGTGCCACATATAATAAGGAAGCTACGTTATATTAGAAAGTATCTCCCTTCTTTCATGCTCTACTTTGTGCGATAGAGTTAAACTCTATGAAATTATCCTAATTCGTGCTTGTACATATTTCAGATCATGCCTCCAAAAAGGACTGCCAGTTAAAGAACCACTACCAGTGCCGAGGTTCCTACTAGGGCCGATGCTAATAAAATACCTTCACCTATCAGAATGCAGACTAGAAATGGAGGTCTCTCTTCTAGTCAGAACACAATCTTAGGAGGTTGTCTGGACCTGCTCCATCATCTGCTAGTGTACCTGTACCCCATTCGGGGGATGACCAAAATTTTTAGAATAATCTGAGTTTCAGGGCCCAGGACTCCCAGCTCCAGGGTAGTGATGCACTAGTGTTCGTACCTCCATTACATGCATCAACTATGGAAAAAATCATGTACGAAAGTGTTGTTATTGAAAGAGTGTTTGTTATGGGTGTAGCCAGCTAATCCATATGGGCGAAATAAATCCCAATCAATTACTTTGGGCACCCCAGTACATCGAGGTACTACTTTAGGAACAAGATGGGGCCATAACCGCTAGGAATTCAAAGCATCTTCTGATGTTGTCATGGTATGTTAAAAGTCTTTCCATGATGTTTATGCATTGATTGAATTCAACATTACTTGTGTCGTGTGTTGTTTTGTCCAAGGATATGAATATGGAGGGAGAGCAAGATGAGTGTTGGCTACGTGAAGTAGCTAGATGAGGGATATTGGGAAGATACTTAGATAGTTTGAAGTGAATATAGTACTAGGCTTGAATGTTGTGTCGATGAACGTAATAATTAGGACATGCAAATTTAGCCCAAGCCTAAATGACCCGCCCAACCCACCCAAGTTTTAATGGGTGGGGCATGACATATAATTAAGATGGGCTAGGTTTGGGCTAGCCCAGCCTAACCCATTTATTTTGAATAGCCCAAATCAACCCATGACTTTAGCCCAAATTGACCCCTCATTTCCATCACTACAATACCTTGGCCATTCCCACTATTGACGTTGATGAAGTAGATATGTTGTTGCTCATCATCACTTTATAATAATCTTTTAGTCCATATTTAATTTATTACAGCTAGAAGTTCAAGGAAATATTATGTGGATTATATGAGAGGTTTAAAGGATGAATGGCTATTGCAAAAAGTATTGAAGTTTAATATTTTAACAACGAAATTGATATGTATTTTTTTTAGTTTTTTTACCAAAAATATATAAAGTTGAAAAAATTGTTTTTAGAAAAATATTGGGTTTTGATTTGTTTAAAAATTGAGAGTATTATAAATTTGTAATAATTTGGATCAAGTTGGGCGGGTTGGGTTATGCCCATTGTTTAGACCATCTTAACCCAAACCATCTTGACCCAAATGACTTTTGGGCAGGGTTGGGCATTAGCCCATTTGTTTGTTCAGCCCATCTTGACCCACCCAATTTCAGCCCAAACGACCCATTTACCACCCCTAGTAATAATGATTATTATGTGGCTAGTAACTTACATTGAACCCCAAGGTGGGTTGATCCAGGTGATAGGATGAAGTAGTATTCTTGGAAGTATTTTTAGATGCATAGGACCTTGTCAAGTTATAGGATGAACTTAAGGACTAATTTAAGTTCGATGATGGAAGTTTCCTAAGGGGGAGATAGAATATAATACCCCATGACTTCAGAACAACATGGTTGCCTTAGGGATGACACTTGGTGTTTTCGAGATGGGATTGAACCTTGTAAGATCATGCTGTTTGATAACGCTCAAACTACACCTCTATTTAAGAAGCGTAAGCGATCGTTGTCAAATATATAACCCAACAAGGTTGGGGTCGAATCCCACAGAGAATATGGTGATGATTAAGTCTTTGGTGAATTAAGTGACTAGTTGTCAATCGATTCCAGTAAATAAGGGGGGGTTTTGTAATCAAATTGTAAACAAAACAATAATAAACGTAGGGGGTTTAAATCAGTAGGAGAGAATGAACTAGGGATGTGTTCACCATGGCGTTGTAACAATGTCGATTCTAGGCTTAACCGGGTTCTTTCTATATGATTGTCACGATGTGATTGCGTCAATTGTATCGTCTAAACGTCTCTCGACCGAATAAACAAATTTCCTTTTCTATTCTTTCGACCTCGAAAAGATGTACTTTTTAGCTTAGCAATCCTAACATCAAGTAGAGTAATCCAGTTACGGCATTATTCTTTAAGACGAGAGTTTGTAGTCTCGAATCCTTGTTGTTTAATCAAGTTTTCCCGGTTTAAATCTCTTTACTCAAGCAAACTAAACCTAGGCATGTTCTAATGTTTGCAACCACTAGAAAACGTGACATAAAGTATGATTAACAACGTGACAATACATATATCGAACCCAACGCTACCCGGAATCTATATTGCTACGTTTGCCATGGCTCCCACAACCCTAGTTGCGGGAGTTTTAGTTCCTCATGCTCGAAGATGAAAAGAAGAAAGTCATGTTCATAAAATAATAAAGAAATGAGATCCTTACAATATATTGAGAACAATCTTCAAGTATCCAAGAACAATAAAAACCAAGAACTCAAGAACGAATCAAGAACAATAATGTTAATTCAAGAATCGTGTTCTTGCTCTCGAAAACTAACTAAAAACGTGTTTGAAATAATGGGAGAGTAATAATTAACATAACCCTAACATAGGGTATTTATAGGAGTAGTAGAAACCAATTCCAAAACGGGCTAGGAATTCCCAAAACGCGGACAGCCGCTGGCGCGCCACTGCCTTAGCTTGACGGCCAGGCTGACGGACCGTCAAGGCAGTGACGGACCGTCGCCTGAACCATCACTGCTAGGCAGTGATGCTGCCTTGGTGCTGCCATATTGCGACGGTGGGGGTGACGGACCGTCACACACTTGACGGGCCGTCACGGCGGCCGTCACCCCTAGGCAGTGTTGCTCCTCTCTTTGACGGTCAATGTGACGGATCGTCACACTTGTGACGGACCGTCACTCAGGCCGTCACTCTTAGGCAGAACGTCGTTTTTCTCGTAATTTCTTCCGTTTCCGTGTTTGTTCCCATTTCCTACAAATACAACATAAAAACATCAAAAACAACAACGGTTGCTTGAAAACGTACGATTGTTCTTAGTAAAAAGGAGTCGAAAGTGGCGTAAATTAGCGTCACATCAACACCCTCAACTTAAAACGTTCGCTTGTCCTCAAGCAACATAACATAAAACAATAATACGACTCTACTAAGAACACAAACTCATGTCTATAGCAACTCATGTTCATTCAAACTTATTCAATTAAATCATGCTCCCTTGTAACACACGAATGTATGAAACACTAACTTGCAAGGATCCAAACATGTCATTCCGATATGATAGAACATTATGCATACACACCCGCAGCTATTCTAACAATCAATAGACAATATAGCCATCTTGGTGCCCTCACCACAAAGAAATCCCACACACAAGATTTGGGACTAGGTAAGCGCTCACACTCACAAACGATTGCAAACAATGCACATGCGATACCATAGGCTTGCCCTTACTATTCTATTTCAGTTCTTCAGAAAGCCGCTCAAGATCACTACAGGACTTGTGTTGGCTTGTAATGAGGCTTCAGGTGCAGGTAGGATACATTTAGGGGTTAGTGACTAAGCCTTCCTTAGAACCATTTACATCTTATCACCACATAACTTCACTTTATCCATCCTTAGTCACCTTTTTATTTCCTTGATTCTAGATACAGGTGCGGCCTCTTTATTGACAATTCTTTTCGTTTCTTTTTCGATCTTTTTCATCTTTCTTTATTTTTCTTTTCTTTTCTTAGGCGCACACCCGGATTTTCATTCTATTCAACAACAATCCTCTCCATCCTCTTTTTCTGCTCTTTTACCACTGTAGTAGCCACCCTCAACTTAGGCTGATTGCCTACGTCAAGGTGCACAATGTCCATTGGTAGGACCAGGGCAAAAACATGGTTTACCTCTATAGTAGCCACCCTCAACTTAGACTGATTGCCTACGTTAAGGTGCATGATGTCCAAGGAAGGACCAGGGCCAAGATAGGGATTCAAAGTTAAACAGGAATGGTGACAGGTTATTGAAAGAATAAGGTCAATTATGGCTCAAACAGGGATCAAAAGGGATTATTTGTATTTGGACGGTCATATAGGCTAAGTGGACTGCATCAAAAAGGGCCTGTGATCTTTTCCTAAGCAACCAAACTTCAAACTTACAAAATAGACCGGGCAAGTTCTAGATGCATGCACAGAGTAAGAATTTATGACAATAAATCTCACACACTCTTAGCACCAAGAAACTATATCGCTACCAACTATCAAACAACCGCTCGGCTTAAGCATACTCATTCTAATCATATTCACACAATGACATTCAAGGATCCAGACAGTCAATTGTTTCAACATAAGCTCAAAACCAGAAAATTTTTCAAGGGGCCTCGTTTTTAGACAAGACAACGCATGCTTGCTATAGACACTAAAAAAATTTAAAACAACAACCTAAACATGCCGGTTCTACTAGATAGCACACCGTAGGGAAAAGAAATCGGCAACAAAAACCCTCGGTGGTGACTCACAGGTTTCCCAACACCCTCAACTTAGACTCATGCATTGTCCCCAATGCATACATATGAAAACTAAAAGCTGTGAGAATAAAGGAATACCTGTGAAGTCGATATGACGCAGAATCTGGAATGATGTTGGAGACCGCCTGGGTCTCCAAAACAAGAGAACTCAATGGAGTGTGGCGTTCCAGCTTCCTCTTTGGGCTCCATCGCTAGTCGCGACAACTTCTTCGCTCTTTCTTTGCAGATTCTCTTGCGGTGTTTTCGTTTTCTCGATTTACTTTCACCGCCTGCCTCTACATATCTACGCTCTCGCGCCATACTTTTTACAACAACTAGAGTCTCGACCAAACACTTCTCCTCAAGGTGCACATCCGCAGGAGGTTCCTCAATGGCATTCATGACCGCGACCACTCTCATGTCACTTGGTCGCTTCATCAGCTTGGTTACATCAAACTTGACCAATTCATTGTTCAATCGGAAGGTCAGCTCGTTTTTCTCCCTGTCAACCAACACTCTCGCCGTAGCTAACAATGGTCGCCCCAAGATGATAGGAACTTCAAAATCTACTTCGCAATCCAGGATCACAAAGTCAGCAGGGAAGATAAGCTTACCGATCTTCACTAGCACATCAGACAATACTCCAACCGGTCGTTTTATCGAACGATCAGCCATCATCACTCTCATGGACGTTGGTTTAGGAGGTCCCAAACCCAATTTGTCATACACTGCTAGCGGCATCAAATTTATACTAGCCCCAAGATCACACATAGCGCTTCCGAAGTTGAGCTTCCCGATGGTACATGGAACAGTGAACGCACCTGGATCTCCTTTCTTTTCCACTAACGATCTAGAGGAAATAGCGCTGCAGTGATGGAGGTTGTCTTCCGGCTCAAAACTTACCGTCCACTTTTTTGTAATCAAGTCCTTCATGAACTTGGCATAACCGGGCATTTGTTCTAGAGCTTCCACCAAAGGTATGTTTATCGAAATTTCTTTCAACATGGTCACGAAGTTCAGGAACTTGCCATCGTCAGCTTTCTTTTTCAAACGCTGTGGGAACGGAGGTGGTGGTCGAGGCATCATCGTTGGAGGCTTTTCAGCTTCCTTACATTTATTCGCAGGCTTTGGAATGTCCTCTTCCTCTACCGCCTGATCATCTTTTGCAGCCTCACCTTGTGCATGAATTACCGGATGTGATTCCGGTAATATTTTTCCGCTTCTAGTGGTGATTGCCATGCAGCTTGCGTCATTTTTCGGATGGGTGGTGTCGCTCGGCAAAGTACCCGGTTTCCTTGGGGTTAGAGATGCCGAGATGTGACCCACTTGCTGCTCTAGTTGCTTGATAGCGGTTGAGTGTGACTCCACTACCAGACTCAATGATGATAACTCATTCCGCATTGCCTTTTCCCCAGAGTCAGTCGATTCCACCTTAAGCAGCATCTTCGCCATCATATTCTCAAGTTTGGATGTCTCAGCCTCGCTGCCTGCTTTGTCCCGATTGCTAGGTGGTATATACAACCCACCTCTATCGGTGTTGTTCCTCTAGCTTCCTTGGTCGCGATTTTTGTAGCCACCATTCTCATAGTGGGTTGGATAGTTCCGACCTTGGTTTCCTTGGCCATTGGCCTGGAAACCCCCTACATAATTCACGTCCTCAGTTTCTATACCTTGGGAACTGGCAACCTGTACCTTCTCCATACTTCCTGACGTCAAGTGCTTTGTCAGGAGATCTAACTGTGTTTTCAGGTGCGCCATGTCTTGGTCGCGTTCCTCCTCTTTCCTACGCTGCTCAGCTGACATACCCACTGTGTAGGTGCTAGCTGCAACCTCTGAATCTCGTGTATGCCAGGCTCTGTTGGTCTTGGTGAGCCTGTCCAACGTAGTTGTGGCCTCAGCAAAAGAAAGTCCCATGAATGCACCACCTGCTGCGTTGTCTAACGTCGGCTGTGTAGCCGAATTTAATGCCCTATAGAATGTCTGCATCAAGACGTTGTCGGCCAATTGATGGTTCGGGCACTGTGCCAGCTTCTTCTTAAATCGCAACCAAGTCTCGTGCAGTGCGTCGTGTGGTTGCTGCCTGAAGTTACTAATCTCATCCCTCAACTGTATCATCCGAGAGGGAGGAAAGAACCTTTCTAGGAAAGCTGCTCTCAACTCTCCCCACGTTGCGATAGAGTCGGGGGCCAATTCTGTCAACCACAATGCTGCCTCATCAGACAGAGACAACGGAAACAACCTGAGCCTGATCGCTGTCTGACTCACGCCTGGCAGCTCGAATGATTTGCATATGCCCACGAAGTTCATCAAGTGCTGGTTTGCATCGTTGCCAGCAACACCGCGGAACACTCCTCTCAAGTTCAACAGCTGTATCATCGTGCTAGTGATGTTGAATTTGGCTCCGGGCGGTAGCGGTGGAACAATAATGGCGCCCGTCGCGCCAGCTCCATCTAAATCAAGCTCATCATCATTCCGTGCACCATCGTCCTGCAGACCACCAGCATTCAGGTTTTGTTGGGCCTGCAGTTCAGCAGCGAGCCTTGCTGCCTCTAGTTGTGCGGCCATGTACTGCCTCAATGTTCTAGCAAGTTCGGGGTCGTAAGGTATAATTTGTTTCCCCGAACTTCGGGTATTATGCATGCACAACTTTGTACCCTGTCAAAACAAAAACAACAAACAAACGTAAAGCAGGAAATTATAACAAAAAGTCAAATAAACACCAACCTTAATCAAAAACCGTATTCCCCGGCAACGGCGCCATTTTTGATAACGCTCAAACTACACCTCTATTTAAGAAGCGTAAGCGATCGTTGTCAAATATATAACCCAACAAGGTTGGGGTCGAATCCCACAGAGAATATGGTGATGATTAAGTCTTTGGTGAATTAAGTGACTAGTTGTCAATTGATTCCAGTAAATAAGGGGGGTTTTGTAATCAAATTGTAAACAAAACAATAATAAACGTAGGGGGTTTAAATCAGTAGGAGAGAATGAACTAGGGATGTGTTCACCATGGCGTTGTAACAATGTCGATTCTAGGCTTAACCGGGTTCTTTCTATATGATTGTCACGATGTGATTGCGTCAATTGTATCGTCTAAACGTCTCTCGACCGAATAAACAAATTTCCTTTTCTATTCTTTCGACTTCGAAAAGATGTACTTTTTAGCTTAGCAATCCTAACATCAAGTAGAGTAATCCAGTTACGGCATTATTCTTTAAGACGAGAGTTTGTAGTCTCGAATCCTTGTTGTTTAATCAAGTTTTCCCGGTTTAAATCTCTTTACTCAAGCAAACTAAACCTAGGCATGTTCTAATGTTTGCAACCACTAGAACACGTGACATAAAGTATGATTAACAACGTGACAATACATATATCGAACCCAACGCTACCCGGAATCTATATTGCTACGTTTGTCATGGCTCCCACAACCCTAGTTGCGGGAGTTTTAGTTCCTCATGCTCGAAGATGAAAAGAAGAAAGTCATGTTCATAAAATAATAAAGAAATGAGATCCTTACAATATATTGAGAACAATCTTCAAGTATCCAAGAACAATAAAAACCAAGAACTCAAGAACGAATCAAGAACAATAATGTTAATTCAAGAATCGTGTTCTTGCTCTCGAAAACTAACTAAAAACGTGTTTGAAATAATGGGAGAGTAATAATTAACATAACCCTAACATAGGGTATTTATAGGAGGAGTAGAAACCAATTCCAAAACGGGCTAGGAATTCCCAAAACGCGGACAGCCGCTGGCGCGCCACTGCCTTAGCTTGACGGCCAGGCTGACGGACCGTCAAGGCAGTGACGGACCGTCGCCTGAACCGTCACTGCTAGGCAGTGATGCTGCCTTGGTGCTGCCATAGTGCGACGGTGGGGGTGACGGACCGTCACACACTTGACGGGCCGTCACGGCGGCCGTCACCCCTAGGCAGTGTTGCTCCTCTCTTTGACGGTCAATGTGACGGATCGTCACACTTGTGACGGACCGTCACTCAGGCCGTCACTCTTAGGCAGAACGTCGTTTTTCTCGTAATTTCTTCCGTTTCCGTGTTTGTTCCCATTTCCTACAAATACAACATAAAAACATCAAAAACAACAATGGTTGCTTGAAAACGTACGATTGTTCTTAGTAAAAAGGAGTCGAAAGTGGCGTAAATTAGCGTCACATCACTGTTAGCCTCAGACCCTAGTATCTACATCGTATGGACCCACGGGAGAACCATAGGTTATAAATGATGAAGCTTATGTCCAAGTCCATGTCATTCGTGCGCTATGAACTCATGTCACATGATTAAGATACTCAAGCTATGTTGAATCTACGTATCTAAGATATCCTCTATGCCTCGTGCCTATATGTTACTTCCATGGCTTGCTATGAAGTTTCTCATGTTAATGAAGTTCACGTGCTTAAGAAATAGTTCAA
>QJPP01005742.1:0-49180 GCA_003996215.1 Jaltomata sinuosa
ACTTTATTAGCATCGTGCGTGTATTTGAAATATTTATTTAAAAGTTGAATTTGGTAAAAATTATATTATTATTACCTTTTCAAAATATTTTAAAGGTTTATGGAAAATATAGTTGATACGATATAAGTGTATACGTATTTATTTTATAAAGTTTTTATACTCCGTAATATTTTAACGGAGGTAGTAAATTTAATTATGTTAAAAATTATTATTATAATACAGTAGGTTTTATTGAAAATGATTTTCTAATAATTATGGTATATTTAAAATACTATATTTATTTTACCACGAATTTATGCAATACCCGATTATATACTTAGCGGAACGGATTGGTTGCCACCTCCACTTCCACGTGGAAGTGAAGTAGGGCAGCAACCATGTGGTGGGATTTCCTTATTGAGGTTAGTGGCAACATTGATCAAATTGCATGTTGGGATGATATTTAAGTAAGCCTTTGACTTTGCTGAAAAGTGGATATACATATATATATATTACTGTTGCATACAATTACGCACAGTGTTAAATACTCATTCACGTGAGAGGTTTTGTTGTGAAAAAAATATATTTGATAAAGTAAGTCAATTATCTTGTCAAGTTATTCCATCCCAAATCCGATTCCGATTCCGATTTAGTTTTGGATTTTCTCGGAGCGGTTCGAGCTTGGACATCGTTGTTCCAGCAGCTTGTCGTCGGACGACAGGTAGGTTACGGTTTATTTTCCCTAGACTCCGTATATATAAAAATAAAATTGTATTAATGGGCATCCTTGGGTTGGTTTATTAGGTTGGTACCACAGACCTTGACCGCTTTATTCATAACCGCCTATTTTTATTCCTCCGTTGTTGTAGTATTTGCGGATATATTTTATTTACCCTTGTGGTCCTGCGAGGCCTTGTTGACTCTGGAACATAGAAGGTGGGATTTTGGGAATGTCCGCGAGTCCCGGGCATAGAATTATCCTTCTAGGCTGGTTATGCTTGCTGAATAGCTGTGGGCCTGTGCAGGGTCGATAGGTTGATTGTGAGCTGCGGGGCAGCTATTGTGTGTGATCATACCATTTCCATGCATATAAAGAAGTTTTATCCATGTTTTACTGTGGTTTTGGCTTCGGGCCTACTGGCACTGTTTTCTAAACCTTGCATGACCCGGGGGGGGCATTTTTTATGGAAATGATTTGGAAATGATTGATTTCACTTATGGTTTAAAATCATCAGTTTTACGATTATCACTAGACTCGGCAGGGCCGGAGTGCTAGTTGAGTTTTCTTACTATTTGAGATGATTTTTAGCCTCGGTTGGACCGAGCACCTGAGATGACTTTTTACTGTTTAGACCCGGCGACGCCCGGGCACCCTTGGAGGGGTTTTTCAGATATTTTCCTACTATTTTTAGTCCTGGACAGGGTCTGGGCATGCATATTCGAGACTGGTTCTCTATCTTGATATCGAGACTGGGTCTCTATCTTGATACATGTTCTGATACTGAGATTTAGTATGGGGTCTGGGACCTCCATGGACCTTGCTATCCGGGCCAGGGGCTACGGGCTGCGTGTGCCGGAAGAGGGGTATACGGGGGAGTAGAGGTATACGGGCAGAGTCCTTCCATGGAACCTACCTGCTGGGCCGGATCGGCGCCGAGGAGGTACATACAGAGATACTATGGCACTTGAGATCTTCATGCATCATATCATTCATGGTTCGAGGTTCCACCCTTGTTTGCTGTTTGCTGATTGTACGCTCCGGTAGTATGGGATGCCGGAGGGTTTGTTTTCACTTGTTTGTGTTCCTCGGTTGTATGGGCGGCCGAGGGACTGTAGGTAGACTTTTGCTTTTTACTTACAGAATTGTTATCTATTATGGATAAGTATGAGGTTGGTATGATTAGTTGAGTTTGATTCATGTCTCTGAGCATGCCTATTATTACTCCTTCTCTCTTCTTCTCACACTTGAGGTTACCGGTATACCGTCCACTTCGTAAACTTATTTTATATACACTGTTATTGCAAGGACCCCAGGTGCGTTATTTCTTACTTTCACCTGTGCCTTTGGTGTGTATATTCTGCTTACTAGCCTCATATGTGGTTCTGTTGGTTTCCCTCTGGGCTAGTTCCTGTGTACCTTTCGTTGATTTCTGTGACTGATTGCTTCTATTCTGTCTATTACTGCGCTTTTATCTTATATGTGCCCAGTCGGCCTATGATATCTACTGGGTACCTTATGCTTCGCATTTGGTGCTCACCCCTACCCCCTGCATCTTTGGGTGCAGATCCTAGCGTGGGCCATCGCCGGTAGATCGCTGTGATTCGTGCTTGGGGATCTGTTGGAGTCTACTTCAGGCTGAGGGTGAGCTCTTGTCGATCGGAGCTTAGCTTTAGTTTATCTTTTGCTTCATGTACTCTATTACCATTCAGAGACATCTGTATATATAGTTTTGGTTTATTTGCACTCCATGTATATAGTTTGGCTCGGTACTATGATACCAGGTCTTGGGGTTTGGTTTAGTTTCCGCATATGTATATATTTATATACCTGTTATCTATTTTATTCGTCTTGTTCTCTTATTTGTTAGATAGTAGCCCATTACTAACTATTCTGGGCTACAGGGATTGGTTCACCTACCGGGGGTTGTAGGTGCCATCATGACCGAGAAATCGGGTCGTGGCAAAGACGAATTGTGCTTGGCACATGAGGGAGGCTGATGTTCCCACGGGTGTGACCTCATCTATTTTGACAAATGAAATGCACCATAAATATGAGGAAAGAGATGAGGCTATGGCCAAAATGCTAACACAAATCTATCTCTTAGCCAAGCACGTGATGAGGCCCAGTAATACTAAAGGTGTGAATGCCATGACTACTCCAGAGTTTCAAGCTAGTGAAGAGGAGGTGTTCACCATCATGGATGAAAAAAATTTCGACTTGTTGGTGGGTTCTCGCCCTGGGTATTATTGCTTGAGGGACGAGAATCAAGGTTGAATTAAGGATAAAGAGCGAGTGTGAAATTAGAGGGATCGTGGTAAAGAGGGTGATAGATATAATCACCAGAGTCCTAATTCGTATGTGCCTCCTCCTAGGGCTGATGCTGCATTTCAACCTTTCGTGAGCAATCCCAGGCAATCAAAAAATGAAGATAAGTTATCCCGTGTCTTGAAGAAGGTTGAATCAACTGATAGCAGAGTGAAGGATCTTAAGAGAAAAATGTCAAACCTTCACCAAACGGTGAGCTCACACTCGGCTTCTATAAAGCATTTCGAGGTGAAAATGAACCATTTGTCCACTCAATATGGGATCACTATCTTATTCCTCTTTAACCTATGCTACCAATGAAGATTCTGACCAATTCTCCACTATCACACCACCATATGTCGTGTCCATAAGGAAAACTCCTAAATGAGCAAGCCTGTGAATATCTCTGGCTAATTTTTTCTTCTCTTCCTCAACATATGACACAACCCAGAACAATCTGCTGAGGGCATCAACCACTATATTGGCCTTACTCGGATGGTAGAGAACATTCATATCATAGTATTTGAGGAACTCAAGACACCTTCACTATCAAAGATTCAACTCTTTCTGGGTGAACACATAATGTAGGCTCTTATGATATATGAACACATCAACATGAACACAATACAAGTAGTGTCTCCAAATCTTTAAGGAAAACATGACAGCTACAAGCTCAAGGTCATAAGTTAGGTAGTTCTTCTCATGAAAAGCTGTCCGGAAGCATACACTATGACCTTACCCTGCTGCATCAAAACGCAACCCAAGCTGACTCTAGATGCATCACAATGAATCACAAAGCCATCTGAACCCTCTGGTAGAGTCAAAACGGGAGCTGTAGTAACCTGGTCTTTAATTATAGGAAGCTTTTCTCACACTCATATGACTACTGGAACTTGACCTTTTCTGAGTCAACTTGGTCAATAGGGCAGCTATGGATGAAAACCCTTCAACAAATCTCCTATAGTAACTGGCCAAACCCAAGAAACTTTTGATGTCTGTCGGAGAGGTGGGTCTGGGCCAGTCTTTCACAGCCTCAATATTTTAAGAATCAACTCTGATACCCTCACTAGATACCACATGACCAAGGAATGCAACTTACTTTAACCATAATTCACATTGGCTGAAGTTAGTAAATAATTGGTTATCCTTGAGAGTTTGCAGCACAATGCTCAAATGATCAGCATGCTCCTTTTCACTCTGAGAATATATGAGTATATCATCGATGAAGATAATCATGAACAAGTATATATACTGCTTGAACACCCTATTTAGCAAATCCATGAAAGCTGCAGGAGCATTTATCAGTCTAAAAGACATAACTACAAATTCATAGTGACCATACCGAGTTTTAAAGGCTGTCTTCAGAATGTCACAATCTCTGACTCTGAGCTGATGATAGCCAGAATTGAGGTCTATCTTAGAGAAGCAACTAGCACCCTGAAGCTGGTCAAACAAGTCACCAATCCTGGGGATGGGATATTTATTCTTGATTGTGACCTTATTCAACTGACGGTAGTCGATGCACATCCTGAGAGAACCGTCTTTCTTACACATGAAGAGAACTGGAGCACCCTATGGAGAGATTCTAGGTCTAATTAAGCCCTTATCTAGAAGGTCTTTCAGCTATTCTTTCAATTCCTTAAGCTTAGCTAGAGCCATTTTGTAAGGAGGAATCAGAATAGGCTGGGTATCTGGAAGGAGATCTATTCCAAATTTGATTTCCCTTTTGGGAGAAACTGTGGGAAGATATTCTAGAAACACTTATGGGAATCCATTCACCACTGGTACTGACTCAAGAGTTGGGGTTTCAGAGTTTGAATCCTTAACCCGGACAAGATGATAGATATACCCTTTAGAAATCATTTTTCTGACTTAAGGTAAGAGATGAATTGACCTACAAGCACTGAGGTACTACCTTTCAACTCTAAGATTGGCTCGTTTGGAAAATAGAACTGAATAATGAGCTAGTTCTGCAATCGACTGAGGCATAACAAGAATGTAAACAATCCATGCCTAGAATAATATCGAAGTCAGTCATTTCTAACTCTACAAAATCGGCTGAGGTGCTTTCTAGGAAATTATGACAGGGCAATTTCTGTATACCCGTCTAGCTATAACTTGGTCAACAAATAGAGTAGAGACTGAGAAGGGTTCTAGGAGAATTTCTAGACTGACACTGAAATTTACTGTTATGTAAGGAGTTACAAAGGAAAGTGTAGCCCCTGGGTCTAACAATGCATAAAAATCTAAATGGAAGACTTGTAACATACCTTGACCACATCGAGAGAATACTCCTGGTCCTGTCGAGTCTGAAGGGAATATAACCTAATTTTGGAATTGACCACCATCTGTACCTAATGAGGCACCCTACTGAGTGAGGCAACCCACTGCAGCTGCTGTAGAATTGGCCTAATTCTGCGAACGAGTATCCCTGCCCTTCTGAGAATTTACTGGTCACTCTTTCATTCTGTAACCTAGCTTACCACACCCCAAGAGATTTCCACTACCTTCCATACACTCACCCTGGTGGTTTCTGCCACACTTCTTACAAACTGGATGTGTGCGCTTGCTAGTAACTGTACCTTAGGACTTAGAGCCTGACGCTCTATCCCATCGGTCCTGTCCGAACATAGCACTGGGTCACTTGTAGAAGATGGGGCTGGAGCTAAAGATTTTTTGACAGAACTGAGAGCGGTTACCACCCTTTGACCTCTGCTGAGAGTAGTTGAAGTCACCTGTCCTAGCTGTCTTACTGTCTCCACCCCTCTCTTTGATTTTCTCCTCCTCAATTTACTGAGCATAACTAATCAACATGGAAAAATCCATCTCCTTAACCAGCATAGTAGTCTTGCACTCCTTGACCACATCATCAGACACACTAGATATGAACTTACTTATGAGGGCTCTGGAGTCAACTACTATCGATGGAGCATACTTGGATAACTGTGTGAACTTGAGAGTATATTCCTTCACACTCATGTCTTTTACTTTAAATATTGAATTCCTGGACCTTGGATTCCCTGAGATCAAGTGGGAAAAACATGTCCAAAAAGGTAGTCTTGAAGTGATTCCAATTCACTGGGCCTACACTAGAACAATGAGACTCCTTCCACTGCTGATACCCAGTATAAGCCACTCCCTTCAGCTGGTAGGAAGCCAAATCAGCACTCTCGACTGAAGTGACACCCATGATATGTGTTACCTTCTAGATGTCATCAATAAACTCTTGTGGATCCTCCTATGACATGGACCCATAAAATTCTGGGGGGTTCATCCGAGTGAAGTCTCAGATCCTAGCTGCGACAGAGTTAGTCTGAGGTGGAGCTGATTCCACAACTTGCTGATTGACCTGAGCAGTTATGGCCTGATCAAGCACCTAGAAAGCAACCCTGAATTTGGCATGGGTAACTTGCTCTTTCAGAGGGTCTGCTGGAGCTGCTGGTGCTGGCTGAATCATAGCATTAGCTCTTCTTGGAGGCATTTTCTGTAATGCGTAGAGCACGCGTTAGAAGGAGATTAAATAGAGTTCATACTCTATAGAACGAGCTGGAAAAGAAAGAAGGGAAATTGTTCCTAATGACATCTCATAGCTTCTCCCCTATATGTGTGGCGCGCTTCACACCCATGAAGAAGACTCTACTCGATGCGGCTTTTAGACACCCTAGGACACTTGAACCTGATGCTCTGATACCAAGTTTGTCACTCTCCGAGGCTACCCCCTTGGCATAAAATGATGCTTAATACCAGAAGTGACCCAAGCTAATCCATGTTTTGGCATGACTAGATAATTTTTCTATTAAAAAACATGAAATTGTGTGGAAAATCAAAAGCATTTACATATCTAAGATAGGAAAGAGCCCAAACATGTCTGAATATAAAATACAAGTAAGAGTATAATGAGTCTGAAAATCAACACTAACAACTCAATAGATGAATCTAGTTCTATGTCTGAAAGCCTCTAACTGAAGTGAGTTGCTGGGACAAGCCCCTAGCTAACTCTAAAGTCTGAAAATGGAAATATAAGACAGAAATGAAAGCATATCTATCACCCGCGAACTATGAGGACTCACCACTGAAGCTGCTGAGTAAGGACTGGAAGTCGAGCTAAGCGCGGTCTAGATGCTGATTGCCTGAACCTACATCATGATAAGATATAGCACAAAAGTATGCGTTAGTACTTCCAATGTACTGAGTACGCGGGATATACACAATGCTGTAGAATATGAATACTGAACATGGAAATATATACTGAAACATGAACTGAAGGATAAGCTGGAGAAAGTAACAAAGTACTAACATGAACATATAATATGTTGAACTGAATAACTGAAATGGATATTGAGTACATGGTCAATGCAATATAAGTCTGACTGTGGGAGGTACTATCAACCGATATACCCCAAGCTGAGCTAACAATGGGGCGAACCTTAAACCCTGGATGGGAGGGTGTTCATACCTTGCCAAGGGTACAAATAAATCTGACATGGATCCACTAAACTGATGTCCAAAAGGGACAAGGGTGTCAAGCCTAATCTGATAGGTGACCCCTTTAGAGCCTACGGTGGTGCCGTAGTTCTAGGACTCAGGGACTACTACTAAAGGTCTCAGCCTAAACTGGAGGATTAGCCTTCATCCTTTCATCCACTCGTAGTATAGCTTACACCCAACTGAATACATAGGCAATCAAATGCAACTGAAATACTAGATAGCTTAAATACTGATAATTATCTGAGAATGCAACATAAATATACTGAAAGATATGGCATCAAATTTTGAATCATGATTGTCTGAATTGTCTGCCTAGCAAGTATAATTTATGAATACCTAAATAAATATAAGCTAGGGTTTCTAAATCCTGTACATATGACTATGCTAATTCTCTAATAAACATGAAATCAATATCACATAACTATAACATCTGAAATCTAAGGCATCCCTAAGATTTAGGAACCCTAAATCTAAATAATTCATGGAGAAACTGAAGAACTGGGCTGAATTATAGGGACCCAATGGGTGGAAGGAACCCACTAGTGAAATCCCACATACCTGGAGAAGAACCTATGGAGAAATCCTTTGGATTTTGGGGCTGAGCTTGAATAAACCTTCTGTCTATTCCTGAGAGAAACTGTCGCCTCTTTTCTTTTTTTCTTTCTAAGTCTGAATAGTTTTGGGAGAATGGGGAAATAAGAGTGAAAAATCCCTTTAATTACTCCCCTAAATGACTAAGGTTTAGAATTAAAAGGGTAGGGAAAAGGCTGGAATACCCTTGGAAAGTTTAAAAAAAAACTGCTGAAAATTGTGACTCAGGTACCATGACTTAGTTGACGGACCGTAGTCTTGGATTATGGACCGTCAACTTAATCATGGTCCTGTGCATGAGTCTTGGGGGTTCTCTAATTTGAGGATTCCATGAGTCCACATGATAGACCGTGGTTCTGAATGATAGTTCATCGTATAACTCATGGTTCTTGGGACCTGGATTGAGGGTGCTCTGATGTTATGGTTCTACGAGTCCACAGGATGGATCATGGTTTTGAATGATGGTTCATCGTATGACTCATGGTTGCTGAGCCCTAAACTAATGATCCTCTGATTAAGGAAAACCATGAGTGATAGGATGGTCCGTGGTCTGAATCGTGATACCTAGGAATTGAACTGGGGGTCCTCTGGAAAGTGGAACTACGGTTGAGATGATAGACCGTGGTTCTAAACTACGACCCGTGATCTTAACCATGGTTCCTAGAAACTTTAATTTTTCTAAAAAATTTCTGCTGAGTACAGTCCAGTAGCTGGTTCAGATTCGGGGGTGTTATAGGGGTATTTTTGTCCACTTTTATGTGATGAATTGGGAACATTCTAAGACCCAATTTAGGTAGAGTTTTTGATAGTTTTTGAACATTATTGAGTATTGAACAAGTTTTCTCTCCCAAGGAAAGATAGATGATTTCACTCCATTCTCTCCATTTTCAACCTTGGATTCACCATTTTTGTATTATTGATCTTTGATATTGGTTATTAGCTTCTTTAATAAAAGGGAAATTGAACTACCCATTTGGTATCTTCTCTATTTCCTTTACCATGAGTGGCTAGTCTCCTTGTTTAGGGGTGTGTTAATGATAGGTGTTTTAAATAGGGTATGGGTCTTGTTTAATTATGCTTATAACTGGTAAATTGCTATAGGTCTAGTAGATTCATGTTTTAACTCTAAAATTAATGGTTGCAAATATTGATTAAAATAACTTGATTGTGTTCTTTCTTGAGAAAGAGGTTCATAATTTTGGATTAGAATTCACTAGTGGGTACTTGGGATTTCCACATAGATTGAGGCTACAAATAGTTCAATCGCCGAAAACACCCATTTAAGAGTCTAAGATAGAAATAGTGTGACTTCCCCAAGCCTAAAATTGGTTGGTTATTGTTGAAACCATGGTGTTTGAACAAAGACCATCGAAAATATGATTGTCGGATCGAAAGATTGATATTGATAATTAAAACCAATGTTATCAATGTTGTTTAATGAGAATTTGCACAACTAAGCGAGTACCTTGACCAATGCTTATGCCCCATCAGAAACATACTCCCAGTCATCCTCTCTCTTAATACAAAATCATTTTTACTTTAAGTCTTTTGCTTGAATTGCGATTTGTGATAGATTTTCCAATTCCCTATTTTCCTCCCAATTTACTTTTTATTGTTGTTTGAACATGGACTCTATTGGTGATTGATATACGACAATCTTATAGGTGACTCTACCATTTCTCTGTGGGATTGACCCCAACTCACATTGGGAATTATGAAGTTTGTTTTTCTCTGACGATCACTATCACCTCTGTATGGAGAGCGTTATCAGTGCCCGAGCCGTTCGTTAGGTTGTTATGACCATTTTCCTACTTTAGAGCTTTAACTTAAGAAATTGTTGACTTTAGTCAACACTCTTAGCAAGCATGCTCAGAATTAAATTCTGAAAGTTTTGTCAGCTTTGGAGCATGGATTTTAGTCTAGTTGGTCCTTTAGTCGGGGCCCAAGAGCTTTCAGTTTGGTTCTATCTCACTTTGTGAGATTTTAGGCCAATTGGAGTTTGTAGTTTGAATTTGGTCAACATTTGGAGAAGACAACCTCAGATGGGAATTTCATCAGCGCTATTAGCTCTGGAATGTCGACTTTGGCCAAGAGGGACCTTTGGTTTGGGTCCCGAGGCTTCCAGACTCATTTTGGGCTATTGAGTTTCATTTTGGTTAAAGGTTGGTTTTTGAGTATGGGGCTCACTTCTTGTCAAACCAACCTCATTTGAGATTTTTGTCATTTCCATTGAGTCCAGAATGCTATTTTTGGTATGGTAGCACCTTTGGTTTGTGTTCTCGAGGTTTAAAATATTCCTCGAGGGTGTGATCAGATTGGTTTTTGTGTTGTGTTGCAGATGGTAGCTGCTGTTTCTGGTACATGCATAGCGGTGGTTCCTTTGCTGCACCTGCACAACCGTATGCGTTGTGGATGCCACACTTATGGTGCCTAGTGGCTTCAGCAGGAGCACGCCTGTTCTCCCTCACCCGCCACGATGGTGCCTCCCCTGCAGCGCTTGGACCGCGCCTGCGCCTAGCGCTGTCAGTTTAAATGGTCGTCTTCTTCATTTTGCTTTAAGCTCTCAAGTCTTTTCCTCCATTTTTCTCTAGAGCTCTGAGCTCAATTCCTGTGTGGGAGTTTTGTAGAGTGCTGGGTTGATATAATTCTTGTCTGTGGTTGATATTCCATCTTCAATTGTAAGTTTTCCTCTCTTTATTTTCATTAAATTCTTCATTTTAATCCCTTCCTTATTCTTGACGTTTGGGGCTATTTAGGGCCCTTTCCTTGCCCATTTTCACTCAATTTTTGAGCATGTGTTCTGGGCTATTTCAGGAACCTCGTGATGATTTTTGTTTTCCATTTCGGGTTGCGAAGCCCACAGGCCACTTTGGACTCGAATTTTGACCCAGCTTAATTACTAGCATTATGGGTATTGCTAGCTTTGTATTCATTAGTAGATTATGTTCTTGATAATTTGATTACTATTTGGGGATTCTTGGAGTAGTTCGGTCTCGAGCGACGACTTTGTAACAGCTATTCGTCAGGCGCCAAGTAGGTTACGACTTACCTACCTTAGACATTGCTTATATAGAATATAATTGTACTAATTAGCATCTTTGTGGTTGGGTTTACTAGGTTGGCACCCCCCATACATTGTTCCCTTCCTTTCTATCCGCTCTTACTTTGGTTGCTTTAGTATTTAAGCTAGTTTTGTAGTATTACCCTTACGACCCTGTGTGGCCTTTGTATATGCCTTTGGGCCATTGACGATGGGATATTTGGGAAATATCCATGAGTCCTGGACATTATTTTGTTATGGCAAACTGGTTATCTATGTTGTAGAGCGGATTGAGCCTGTGTAGGGCTGGTAAGTTGATTGTTAGCTGTTGAGTTGTTGGTTGTGTTTGAACATAGTATCAGTATCATGCAAAGGGCTTTTATGCATTGATTTATTACTACTACATGGCTGTGGGCCTGACTATCACTAGTTTTCTAACTCTTGTATGGCCCAGAGGGCCCGTTTAAGTTATAAATCGTTATAAAGGGATTTAAAACTGGTTTAATGGATTTTCTAGAGATAAAAGAGATTATTCAATAGTTTTCACACTAATTCTAGACTCGGCTAGGCGAGTTCTAGATATGATTTTACTAGTGATTTTGAGCTTATAGTAGACTCACCTGGGCCAAAGTGCTAGACATAATTTTATCATAGATTTGAGATGACACTAGACTCGGCTAGGACGGAGTGCTAGACATGATTTTATTACTGATTTTAGACTCGGATGGACTCTAGGTACGCATATTGAGATATTGAGAGTTTGTATGTGGTCTCGGAGACCTCCATAGACCTTGTTGATTTGGACTAGGGGCTATAGGCTAAGAGTGCCGAAGGAGTAGTTTACGGGAGAGTAGAGGTATATAGTGAAAACCTTTCATTGGTCCTACCTATTAGGCCTACGGGTACCCGGGGAGGTGCATACGGTACCACTGACACTTCATATCATGTCATATATTATTTGCATGGTTCCATCCCTATTTGTTGTTTGGTGAGTGTACGCTCTGGTAGTATGGGATGCTGGAGGGTTTGTTTTCACTTGTATATATTCCTCGGGTGTATGGGCACCCCTTCGGATTGTAGGTAGATTAGTTCTTCTTGTTCATATTTTAGTTACTTGTTGGCTTACTTTCTGATCATCCTTACCTTGTGAGCTGTATTGCAAGCATGTTTATGTTTAGTTGCTTTTACTTTCCTCCTATTATTTGAGGTTACCGGTACACCGACCTGTTCATTAAACTTTCTGTATATAAATTATTGTTGCAAGGACCCAGTTGCATTCTCTACCTTTTTTGCCTGTGTTCTGTGATATATCTTTTGTGGCTAGCATAACTTACTTGTATTCTTTCATGCCTTCTTCCTGTTCCTAGATTCTTTGTACTTTCCTCTATTTTCTTCTGTGACCTTTTGTTTCTTATCTTCTATATACTGCTTTTATATTTTATATACGCTCAGTCAGCCTATGATTCCTACTGGGTACCCGTTGCTTTGTAATTGGTGCTCATACTACATTTCTATATCTTCCTGGTGCAGATCCTAGTATGAGCTATTGCCATTGATGCATAGACTCATGCAGCGTTTTTGGGCATCCGAGACATAGGGTGAGCTCCTGGAGACCATGGCTTAGCTATATCTCTCTTTTGGCAGTTGACTCTTTTGTATATTCAGATGCACTTGTATATTTTACTTTCGCACTCTCTTGTACTCTGTATATTTAGTAGTGTATCCTGTACTTTTGATACCAGGTGATGGTGTAGTTTCTATATATGTATATCTAGATTGCTTTCCTTTCGCTTTGCTTTCTCTCTCTTGCTTTCACTTATCTTCTTTCTTGTGCGTGCTTACTTAGAGTGTAGCCCATTACTAACTGTTCTAGGCTACAAGGATTGGCTTGCCTACAAAAGGGTTGTAGGCACCATTATGACCTGAGAAATTGGGTCGTGACATAAAGGGGCTCGCGACATAAAAGAAAAGGCGAAGAAACCTGCTTCTCACCATGAGGTGGCACATACATAGGGGAATTTTTCTACTTTCCTAGTCTGACTTGGTTGACCCTCTTAAGTATTTTTAAATATTATAAATACCCATCCTTTGTTATTTTTAGAAGAGGATGAAAATTGTAGAAGCACAAAACAAGAGCAAAGGCACAATTCTCCTAGGGTTACTTCTTTTACTCTTTACTTAGCATTATTTCTTGTCATTACTTGAATTATAGCTTTGTAATCAGATTATGAGTGGACGAAAGCTCTATTCTCCAGGGTTATGGTCATAGTATGAATATTGTATTCTTTATATGGATTGTTATTTCAGATTTTTACCATCAAAGTTTTGTTCTCATAATCTTATGCGTACTATTCTGTAGATTGGATACCAATAGGATAAATGAATAATTGCTAATGAAACATGAGATTATAGGAAAATTAGAGATAAAATGTGGTTTATGGAGCATAGGATGCATTCTACAAAATAGTTTTGCGGATGAAAATCATACTTAGATGGACCTACTTGGATCCAATATAGGAAGATAGCATTCGAATTAGTTATGATAATCATTACTTAACAATATAAGTATGAGGCTAATCTGGGTAGACAATTTGAGGATTGAAAGACCATGACTATAATATCAACCATGTGAGTCAGCAAAATAATAGATTTCTTAAATCATCTTATCAACTATATAAAGATACAATGGCATCACGCAAATGCCATAGCTGTTGACACCCAATTTTTGTCCTCCACATTACGAATTAATTTTGAGCTTTTTTAATTTCAAAACAATTTTGAAATAATTATTCTTGTAAAAGTAAAATATTTTCAAAATTATTTTGGTGCTAGTTTTGTCATTTTAAGCAAGAATATATATTCTGTATTTAATATATGAAATTATATAGTTTTTACATAAAAAATTATTTTCAAGCAAAAACCGTGTTTAAATTGAGAATATTTTGTTTTCCTCGAATTTAATTTAAAATTGGAGATTAATCAAATAATTAGTCTTTTAATTCTAAAACAAGATAATTTTACTATGAACAAATGATTATTTTACTTTGTTTTTAATTAGGAAATCTCAAATAATAAATTTTAATAAATTTATCTATTTTAATTTTGGCCGAATTTCGCTAAATTACTTCAATTAGTCACTCCTTACATACAATCTGGCGCCATCCTACAAACAACTAACTCACCAACTTACCTCAACTCACAATTATTTGGCCCAGAATTCAGCTCCATCGGCCCAATTCCTTCTCCTACGAATTGGCCCACTCCACTTATTAGCACATATACACTATCAACATAAGACATACAATACACTTACATATAGTTTCCCCAAAAAATGCACGCAGCTCACGCTCTTTCCAAATTCCCAAAAAGAACGCACCAAATTCTTCCAACGCACATAGTACAACTCTTTCTCTCCTCTTCTACGTTCCTTAACAGAAACCCAGATGAGGAACAACAACAACATCCAAAATGCATCAGCAACCTCACCAAAATGACCTCAAACCTTCCCGCAAATCATCTACTTCCGTCTATTTCCTCTCATCTTCATTTGTTGGTACGGAAATGATGAGTTGTCTAGTTCTAGAAGAACCCAGAAGCTCCTAGAAATTCACAGGTGGCCTCTCAAATGTTCCTCTCTGTGAGATACGGTGGATTCCTCTCAAAATCACTGGTTGATGATCAATTTCGTACTGAAGAGTACCTACGTGCGTTCATCTGGTGAAGTTGGATTTCAAATTTTGAAATCCCCAAAACTTTATCCAAAATTCTCAATGTTTTCCCCCTTAATTCAACCCTAATATTTCCCTATAAGTACCTCCTTCTTCTCAGTGTTGAGAGTGGATTTTTAGGGTAGCAAGGTCTTGGAGAGTCTTTTCTCTGGCTTTTGGGGAAATCCAAAAAATCAGATGGAAAGCAAAATCATACTGTTTCGTTGAAGATTTTTGGGTCTTTTGTGTTACATTCTTGAAAACAAAGAGGTTTCTAACACTAGTTCATCGGAAAGTCAGAAGTCCCTCGAGAAATCAACTCATCAATTCCAGGTCGCTTCCCAGAAGAGGGTAAAAACTTTATCTTTACATTATTTTTTCTGTGTCGAGGTTTGCAATGTAGAACCCTATTGTTGCTGTGAGTTCATGAACTATTGGGCTGGTCTTGTTTGAAATCATTTGATTGCTACGAGGAATTATGGATAAAATTTAGAGTTTGCTCGAACATTTGTGTGTTTATGAATAGTTGATGAAGAATATGTTGTCTCGATGTGTGTTTTGATTGAGGACTTCTCTTTAAAATCTTCTTGGTTCACAATTCCATGTAAGACTAGTCAAGAGAGATGCGTCAGACTTTAGGGGAATTACTTTCTTCTTCTTCCCTAAAAGTCACAAAGGATGACAAAGTTAATTTCTCCTATAGTTCTGATTCTTTTCTGTTCAAATGTTCATGTGAAAGAATGCATTTTGATCTTCTTTTCGTTCTTTGTCTTATGGATGGCCTAGTTTGAACTAATGAATACCAGGGAATATGATTAAGAAAGCTTCTCGATTCCTTCATTGTCGATTAAAGCCTTGAGAAGTATTGTTCTAGTTTATCCTCTTTCCTTTCTCTTTTGAAGTCCTCTAGGCTGTTTATTATCGGTTAAACCTCCTTCTGGCTATGTTTCTCCTACTAATTTTTGGACCTTCCAGTTCATGTGTAATTTTGACAATTATTCCTTTATCGGCTCATGTTCATGTCTAAGTATTTGATCGTCTCATTTGTCTGGGGTTAAAACTTAGTCTTGAACAAGTTTCTTTTGCATGTTGTTTAAATAAAAAAAATCACCTCTATGAGAAAATTTTATTTTAAATGCAAATCTTCTCCTCTCGCCTTAATCAATATAGAGTAAGCATGTTCAAATAAGTACCTTCCTTTGAAAGATGAAAAATGATGTTGGCTCGGAGTGTCCTGTTTCAGTTGTTTTAAAGTGTTCGCACATTAGCTCTCTTCATTATATACGTCTACATGAACAAAGATAATAATCCAATGGTATCAATTAGGCTTGTAAAGTTCACTATCATCAAGTCGAAGGAGTACACCTAGTCATGTCCGTAGTCGTAATATGAATTTTTATATATTTGCATTCTATGTTAAGTCTGGTAGATCGAAGTGCCTGTCCATCAATGTCTTCATCTCAAAATCGTGATTAAATAGGTCTTTACTCTTTTTTTACGACATCTCTTCGTGTCTTGATATTTAAACTAATTTAATATCCAGATTTTTTTGTACATGGACAAGACATTTCTATTTAAAGTGCTGACTTTATCTCCTTCGTGTGTTGTCAAGTCTAGTGGGATTCTTTTTCTTGAACTTATAATGTAAATTTGTGGTGCTCCGGGAATTTGGGTTTATCTAAGGTCTATCTCCAGGAACTTTGAATGATTAGTCAATAACCAATTTCTCCGTATGAACTTGAAAGATAATCACTCCCTTCCATATGCATTCTTATCCCTTCTAAAAAACCATTCTGCTGGTTGCAACCTTTAAGCTATAATTGTCAATGATATTTGTACCTTGTTTAAGATTAAAGTTTAACCAATGTTGTATATTTCAAGTAAGGCATTCCTTGTATAGAAAAAATATTCCACTTTTGATATGATAGTTATGAGCCTATAAACCATTAAATTCCTTGATATATTTTTAGTATTAAAACTCAACTTATGCATGAATCTGTATTGAGTTTCTCCCCTGCTTATTGTGCTTATTCCCATTTCACTAATCCTTATTTTATCTTCTATTCATGTGATTCTCACAAGAGTCCAAATGAACTCTCTCATCCTTTGCATTTTTGACGGGCCAAGGAAGTCCATTGCATCTCGAGTCGACCTCAAGGATCAAAGAAGATGGTATATGGCCTAAGTGCCAATACACATGAGAAGGAAGCAAATATACAAGAAACACACAGCGATATACAATGATATACTAGAAGAAATGGGTCAAGCTCAAGGAATTTCACCAGTCCAAATTTGGATGATTTAGGGGGTCTGGGCTTAAGTTGCCTAAATTCAATTTCTTTCCCTTTACTCATTTACTTATTTATCTTGTATAATTTTTATGAAGTTGCATGATACTACTATTTTTTTAGCTTAGTTGACTTTCCCCATTGAAGTACCATAATTTCAAGCGAATTAGCTTATTCTTCAATTAACTAATCAAAATTTGAGTTTTAATTAGTTGCCAGCTGATTTTATTTGCAAATTTCAATTAAAGTTACTTATGGTTTTCCCGTAAATGAACATTCTTTGAATTCTTCTTGATTAACTATTTCTTCAAAAATTAATTTCTCTCATATTGATTCTCTTTTCACTTAATAAACCAAAACCCTTTTTCTTAAATGTTAGTCTTAAATAAGAGTTTTCAAAATAAATCAGATAACCGCGAGTTAGAGGATACTTCGAGTGCCTTAAAACCCTTCTCGAAGTATTAATATGAACCTCTTACAAAATCTCTTAATTTTTGATGTTTTTATCTGTTTTAAACTTTAAAAATTTCTTAAAAAGATTTTCTTAATTTTCCTCTAATTAATTAAGTGGCGACTCTGTATTTTAATTCAATTTGGAAATTTTCTTTATGTTTTAAAATTTAATTAAGTCTTAACCATTTTTTCCCTAAAACACAAATGGCGACTCTGTTGGAGATTCAACTAGGTTCTAACCAAAATAATTTTAACTAACTCTTATTTGACTAACTATTCGGGTTTGTAATTAATTTGCCTTGTATTTATTTATGTGTTTAAATTTTCGCAAATTATAAAGTCTTGCATTTTCATGGCATATTTTGCCTCCCTTGGCAAAGCATTAGTTTGCATTAGGAAAAAGGGAGATTATGCAAGTATTTGCAGTCGTCCTTCACTAAAACACACTTTCTCAAAACAGACAAGTGAAGTAGTTGACCCGCGATTGGTTAACGGTCACTTGTTGTTTTAGCCCGCGGTTGTCCGCCTGGGTTCTCAGTTATTTCGAAATAAACCAACTATAGTCAACCTAAGATAGAGCAAAGAAAAATCCCATGAATATGCATTGGCTTAGGATGTCTTAATATCCAAGGGATATTAAGTCCATTAGAAGACCACCTTGTGTTCGAAAGGGCCCAAGGCCTGAAAGGACAATCATCCCTTACGTGTTTAGTTGAATGATGTAGTGCCAAATTGTATGGACCATTGTCCTTCGAGGTTGGGAAATATTTAGATAGTCTTTTGAAGATCTCCATTTGAATGGCATTCAGAATTCCAAGAATATCGAGAATGAAGGACTTTCTACCACGATTTAGTCTAGGATTGTACCCCTGCATGGGACTAATATTTATTGTACATCCTTCCCCTATTTTGTATCCCAATTTGATTTAATCAGTTTGTATATAATATATTTTTGGGAGAATGGAACGTCTCACAAATGGCATACATCCTTCAATTCATTAGGCCTACCTTTGACATAAAAGGTCACATATCTGTATAGGACGCGTTATAAATTGTTTACATGTTATGCGATTGTGATGACCCTTTCGGTCATCTTCGCATTTTTGCATTTATTGCACTGTTAGAGCCTTCCTGTAGTAGCCCCAAGTCATTTATGGCTTGCTGGGACTGGCAGTTTGGTGCCCTGGTCGTTCGTTTGATCGTTTTAGTCATTTGCCTGTTTTAGAGCTTTAAACTTAGAATATCATTGACTTTAGTCAACATTCTTATCTAACGTGCTCATAATTAAATTCTGAAAGTTTCGTTAGCTCTGGAGTGATGAGTTTGGTCTAGTTGGACCTTTAGTTGAGGCCTGAGAACTTCCGGTGTAGGTTTTGTGTCATTCTCTCAGTTTTCAGGCCATTTGGAGTTGAAAGTGTAACTTTGGGTGACTTTCGATGATCGGAATGTCGGATTCAAAATACGATGATTTCATCAGCTCTGGAATATTGAGTTTGGGCTAGGAAGATGGTTGGTTCAGATTTCGGGTGAGTCAGACTCATTTCGAGCCTTTGAGTTCCTTTTCAAAAGTGTTGACTTTGGTCGACATTTCTCCGAAACGACCTCGTATGGAAGTTTTGTCGATTCTGTTGAGTACGGAATGTCGTTTTCACTCTATTAGAACTATTGGTCTTTGAATATCGATTTTTGATTGTGCCCAAAATGCCCCATCGAGTTTTCTAAAAAGTGCATAAAATCAGTTGCGGACAACAACTATTTATTGCTGTCATTTTGTTTTTTGGTTTTGGGTTGCGATCCCCGCGGGCCCGCTTTTGACCCGGATATCAACCCGGCTACAATTGTAGCAATATGGGTATCGTTAGACTCGCCTCAAATATCGTCGTTCCCGCAGCTTGTCATCGAACGACATGTAGGTTATGGCTTAACTACCTAGACTTCGCATATATCAAGTAAAATTATACTAGTTGGCATCCTTGGGTTGGTTTATTAGGTTGGTACCACAAACCTTGACCACTTTTCCATGATTCGTCCAATGTTTTCCTCCGTTATGTGTAATATTCCTATCAGTTGATATATTTATTACCCTTGTGACCCCGTGGGGTCTTGTTGACTCTGGAATATAGAAGGTGGGATTATTGGGAATGTCCACGAGTCCCGGACATAGAAATATCCTTCTAGGCTGGTTATGCTTGCTTAGTAGCTTCAGAGCCTGTGCAGGGCCGTTAAGTTGATTGTGAGTGGTCGGGTAGCTATTTGGGTTGAACATATCATTTCCATGCATATAAAGAGGTTTTTCCATGTTTTATTATAGTTTTTGGCTTTGGGCCTATGGAGACTAATTTTCTAAACCTTGCATGGCTTCGGGGGCCCGTTTTCGATGAAATTGGATTTGTAAATGATTTGACTTGATACGTGGATCTTGTTGGGGTAAAAGAAGGTTAAAAATATGGTTTTATCATGATTTACCACTATTGCTAGACTCGACCGGGTCAGAGTGCTAGCTGATTTTCCTTACTGATTTGAAATGATATCAGGATCGACCGGGTCGAGCATCTGAGATGTTTTTACTACTGTTTTAGACCCGGTTGTGATCAAGCACCTTTGGAAGGGTTTTTGAGATATCTTTTTCACTGTTTTATCCCTAGACATGGTCTAGGCATGCATATTTGAGACTTAGCCATTGGCTTGAACCCGAACTCGATTTTGGAGGACACATTTTGATTCTGAGTTTTAGTATAGGGTCCGGGACCTCCATGGACCTTGCCACTCCGGGCCTGAGGCTTTGGGATGCGTGTGTCGGGGGGAAGGATATACGGTGGAGTAAAGGTATATGGGCTGTGTCCTTCTATGGAACGTGCCTGCTGGGCCTGATCGGCACCGGAGGAGTATATATAGAGGTTCTATTTTACCCCGAGGTTTTCATGCATCATATCATCCATTGTTTGAGATACCACCCTTGTTTGCTATTTGTTGATTGTACGCTCTGGTAGTATGGGATGCCGGAGGGTTTGTTTTCACTTGATTGCATTCCTTGATTGTATGGGCGGCCGAGGGACTATAGGTAGACTCTTTTTACTTTATTCCGATATTATTCCTTGTTACGATTGAGTATGAGCATGATTACTGTGAGATGGTGAGTTCCTGGATTGAGTTTTGTATGACTTGATTGGGTATTAATTCTTGTATGTCGAGCATGCCTACCTTTATTATTCTCTCCCTTTTTCCTTATACTTGAGGGTACTGGTATACCGCCCATTTCTAGAGCTTATTCTAATATATACTATTTTTGCAAGGATCCTAGGTTCGTTGTCCTTACTTTCACCTGTGCCTGTTATGTGTATATATTCTATATGCTAGCCTTATATGTTTTTTCTGTTGTCTTCCCTCTAGGCTAGATCCTGTGTGCTTATCGTTGTATTTTGTCACTGTTTGTTCCTACTATGCCTGATATTGCTCTTTTACTTTATATGTGCCCAATCGGCCTATGATACCTACTGGGTACCTTATGCTTCGCATTTGGTGCTCACCCTACCCTCTGCATTTTCTGGTGCAAATCCTAGCATGGGCCATCTCTGTAATGTGTCGGAGACTCGTGCGGGCTGCAGTTTTTATATCCTCTAGGCTGAGGGTTATCTCCTTGCGTTTAGAGCTTGACTTCAGTTATCCATGGTGTATTTTGTACTCTTATAGTTTCGAAGACATTGTGTATATATGACTTTTGATGCATGCAAACCTCAGGGTGAAATAAAACCTCTGTATGTACCTCCTTCGTTGTCGATCGGGCCCAACAGGTAGGTTCAATGGCAGGACATTACCTGTATACCTCTATTCCACCATATACCCTTTCCCCCGGCACACAAACCCCAAAGCCTCAGGCCCAGAGCGGCAAGGTCCATGGAGGTCCCGGACCCAATACTAAAACTCAAATTCAAAACGTGTCCTTCGGAATCGACTTCGGGGTCAAGCCAGTGGCTAAGTCTCAAATATGCATGCCCGGATTTGACCCAAGTCTAAAACAGTAGTAGTAATCTCAAAAGACCCTTTCAAAGGGTGCCCGAAGTATACTCAGGTTTAAATCAGTGATAGAAGTCTCAATAACCCTCTCAAAGGGTGCCTAGAGCGTAGTCGGGTCTAAATCAGTAATAAAATAAAGTCTAGTGCTGTGCCGGCAGAGACTAGTACCAGTAATAAAATCAAGTCTGGTGCTCCGCCCGGCAGAGACTAGTACCAATAATAAAATAAGTGTGAAATCATCCAAAACCCCCTTTTTATCATCAAATAAACCAAAAAGGGGGCCCCGGAGTCATGCAGGTTTAGGAAAACCATCTATAGTGGCTCGCAGCCAAAACTGAAGTAAAAAATGCAGGGGAAAACCTTTTTCATGGATGATATGCTCTCACACAAATATAAATTAGCCCAACAGCTCAAAACAATTCATATCAGCCCTGCACAGGCCCAGCAGCTACTCAGCAGACATAACCAACCTAAAATGATATCTCTCTTTCCGGGACTCGTCGACATTCCCAAATAACCCATCATCTATGTTCCAGAGTCAATACAAGGCCACACAGGACCTCAAGGATAATATTCAATACTACGCGAATACTACAAACAACGTATGAAATAAACGGACAGAAAAGGCGGATAAGGTCTGGGGTACCAATCTATAACAACCCACCCAAAGATGCTAATTAATGCAGTTATAGCCTATATACGCAGAGTCTAGGTAGGGAAATCCATAACCTACCTTTCCTCTAATGAATAGCTGTGAGGATGGCGTTGTCCAGGCTCGAACTGCTCCAAGAAGCTCCCTAAGTCATTTATGGCTTGCTGGGACCGGTAGTTCGGTGCCCAGACCATTTGCTTGGTCTTTTTGGCCATTGCTTGTTTTAGAGCTTATAGCTTTTGAAATCGTTAACTTCAGTCAACATCCTGGGTGAACGTGTTCGGAATCGAATTCCAAAAGTTCTGTTAGCTCCGGAGCGTGGACTTTAGTCTAGAGGGACCTTTGGTAGGGATTCGAGAGTTTTTCACCTTGAAATTCTCTCTCATTCTGTGTTTTCAGGCAAGTTGGGTTTGTTTGGTTGACTTTAGTCAACATTCGGAGAAGACGGTCTTGGATGGAAATTTCATCAGTATTGTTAGCTCAGGAATGTCGAGTTTAGGCTAGAGGGACTATTAGTTCGGGTCCCGAGGCTTCCGCACTTGATTTTGCCGATAGGGTTCCATTTTGGGAATAGTTGGATAAAGGTTGATTTAGGGCGTGGGCCCACTTTTCATCGATTCCTTTGGATCCGAAATGATGTTTCTAGTCGAATAGCTCAGGTCATTTGTGTTTGCGGGACCCCGGATGCGTTCCCGGGGACCCATCTTGTGAAAATTTGCCTAAGGATTGGTTGCTAGTTGCTGGTGTGGGCAACACCATGCGCCTGGCTGCCTGTACCCTGGTGCACCTATGCCCTGGCCACCCTGGTGCCCTGCGCCGCCCTGGCCCCTGGGCGCTGGCAGCTTATATAGCTGGCCAACCCTCTTTTCCCCTTTATTTCTAAAAATCCAAAAATGATATTCTCCATTAAAATATATCCCAAAAACCTCCATATCACCATTGTTCATCCCAACTAGTTGGAGGATAATATTTTGTCGATCCTTGCTCATTTGTGGACTCCTAAATCTGGTAAACCCTCTCTTTAAATTCCGAATTCTCCATGGATGATGAACCCAAAACCTCCCTAACTCATTTTGATCATTCCCAACAGCTTGGAGGTTAATATTTGCTGAATCTTGAGCATTTTTTGGTTTCTAAATCGGGTAATTTCTTTCGTGATTTTTCTAATTTTTCCCATGAATTTCATTCTTTAAATTCCTTGATTTGCGGGCTATTTTGATCCCCAATTGTTGTCCATTTCTGCTCAATTTTTGAGCATGTGCTCCTGCGATGGTTAGGAACATGGGTGTGTTTTTCATTTCTTGTTTCGGGTTGCGAGGCCCACGGGCCCATTTGTAACCCAGATTTCGACTCGTTTATATTTTTGGCATTATGGGTATCGTTAGTCTTGTTTTAATCTGTAGATTGTTGTATTGATAGTGGTTTTGCATTTTGGAGCTTTTCGGAGTAGTTCGAGCCTAGACGACGCCGTCCCCGCAATTATTCATTGGGCGACAGGTAGGTTATAGCTTTCCCTACCTGGACTCTGCGTATATAGGCTATAACTGCATTAATTAGCATCCTTGGGTAGGTTGTTATAGGTTGGTACCCCAGAACTTGTCCGTCTTTTCTATCCATTTATTTTATACGCTGTTTGTAGTATTTACATAGTATTTTATATTACCCTTGTGGTCCTGTGTGGCCTTGTATTGACTCTGGAACATAGATGGTGGATTATTTGGGAATGTCCGCGAGTCTCGGACATAGATATATCCTTTTAGGCTGGTTATATCTGTTGAGTAGCTGCTGGGCCTTTGCAGGGCTGATAGGAATTGTTGTGAGCCGTTAGGCTAATATATATTTGTGTGTGAGCATATCATCCATGAAAAAAGTTTTCCCCTACATGTTTTACTTCGGTTTTGTCTACGAGCCACTATAGATGGTTTTCCTAAACTTGCATGGCCCCGGGGGCCCTTTTTTGGTTTATTTGATGATAACAAGGGTTTTTTGGATGATTTGACACTGATTTTATTACTGGTACTAGTCTCTGCCAGGCGGAGCACCAGACTTGATTTTATTACTGGTACTAGTCTCTGCCGGGCCGAGCAGCAGACTTGATTTTATTACTGATTTAGACCCGACTACGCTCTGGGCACCCTTTGAGAGGGTTATTGAGACTTCTATAACTGATTTAGACTCCAGTTTACTTCGAGCACCCTTTGAGAGGGTATTTTGAGATTACTACTATTGTTTTAGACCCGGGTCAAAGCCGGGCATGCATATTTGAGACTTATCCACTGGCTTGAACCCAGACTCAATTACGGAGGACACATTTTGATTTTGAGTTTTAGTATGGGGTCCGGAACCTCTATGGACCTTGCCGCTCCGGGCCTGAGGCTTTAGGCTGCATATGCCGGGGGGAAGGGTATACGGTGAAGTAGAGGTATACGGGTAGTGTCTTGCCATTGAACCTACCTGCTAGATCCGATCGGCACCGGAGGAGGTACATACAGAGGTTCAATTTCACCCTGAGGTTTTCATACATCATATCATTCATTGTTTGAGATACCACCTTTGTGTGCTGTTTGTTGATTGTATGCTCTAGTAGTATGGGGTGCCAGAGGGTTTATTTTCACTTGATTGTGTTCCTCGGTTGTATGGGCGGCCGTTGGGACTGTAGGTAGATTATATTTTACTCCTATCTTTATTTAGAGCTTGTCTTGGCATTCGGTTCTTGAAGTATTGGAGATGGTTAGCCTGTTGAGGCTCCGGTTGTGGGATTTTGATTATTGAAAGGGATAGGGTCTTATTGAGGCACTTTTGTATGTCCTTCTGAGCAGATTGTGAGATTTTGGTTCCATTCTTATCAGGATTTGAGTAGTGTTTCTTGGTTATCGTGGGTTAGTTATTCCATCGTAGGGATTGTACTTGTGAAGTGGATTACTGTTTATACTATCATGAAATTGGATTGGTTTTATGATTTCCCTATACTTGTTGATTCCATCTTGAGTATGTTAGACTGCTTTCCTTCTTTTTCTTTACTTGAGGTTACCGGTATACCACCATTTTCTCAACTCTCTCTTTACTCACTTATATTTTTGTGCTAGGACTCTAGGTGCGTTCTTCTTTCTTTCACCTGTCATTCTGTGTTATTATATCTTTTGTGCTAGCATGTTTTACTTATAGCTTTTGGTTGTCTATTCTCTGTGCTAGCTCCTTGTTCTTTCCTTAGTGAATCAGTGACTGCTTTCTTGCTATCTATTACTTAATGCTTTTATATTTTATATGCGCTCAGTCGACCGATGATGCCTACTGAATACCCGTTATATTGGTGCTCATACTACATTTCTACACTTTTTGGTGCAGATATTAGTTGAGCTTTCATCGTTGATCGCGTTGTAGGCTCGTGTAAATATTGGGATATTCGATACTAGGGCAAGCGCCTGACAATCGGGGCTTGCCTACATCTCATTTGTTGTATTGTTGCTCCTTGTACTTTCGGAGACAGATCTTTACTATACTTATATCTTGTTACTTCTACCGCTTGTGAATATTATAAGCTTCTATACTATCGATACCAATTCTTGGGATTGGTGTAGTTTTCTTTATGTATACATATTCGAGTTTTTCTTCCGCTTTGTCTATCTTTATATTCTTCTTTTGCTTATTTTTGCTTATTATGCATTTTGATTAGGTTGTAGCCTATTACTAACTGTTCCAAGCTACGGGAATTGGTTCGCCTACTGGGGGGTTGTAGGTGCCATCATGACCTGAGAAATCGGGTTGTGACAGCTTGGTATCAGAGCTCTAGGTTCACCAGTGTCATGGTACAGAGGCAGGTGTCTACGTAGAGTCTCGTGGATAGGTACGATGACGTCCGTATCCTATCTGTGGGAGGTTACAGGGCATTGTTAGGAAATATTTCATCTTTTTGGCTCCTTATCGTGCGTTCTTGGCTCTATTGTCTTCTAAACTTCAGTTGTTTATTTATTCTTAGATGCCTAAGATGAGTTTGACAGTGATTGGTGTCGAGGATTCTGTGCTTGATGCTTCAGTGCTTTCGCCAGTGCCAGGACTTTAGAGTGAGAGTTTATCGCATCAGATAGGGGGTGTGGGGTCACCCTAGCCTCTGATTGGATTCATAGCTACCCCAGTTCTTCAAGACACCGTGGCTAGGACTCTGAGTCCTCTGGTGAGTGCTTCAGTAGCTAGTTTTGCGAGTGATGCTTCAGCTAGGATTGAGTTACCAGTTCTCCAGCAGGGTTGTCTGTCGGTATTGAAGTATGAGGTGAGGTTTCATGACATGGTTAGGCATACTGCTAGGGCTGTACCTTCAGAGTTTGATAGGGTTCAGAGCTTTGTTGGAGGTTTGATTTCATTGCTCCATTTAGTGACCGAGCATTTGGTTACAGTTGGGATGACCTTCCTTCAGGTAGTGGATTATGCTTGGGCTATCGAGGGTTTGTGCCATGAGGCTTATGGGGGTGGTGCTATGAAACATCGTAGCCAGGATAGTTTTAAAGGTTTCCAGACTCGAGGTATGGGATTCTCTTCTAGGAATCGATTCCATTGCTTCTTATCTACCAGGCCAGTCTCAGTTGTTCTGCAGGTTTTAGAGAGTGGTGGTACATGGCATGCTGAGCTTAGCGAACATGGTATGGGTCAGATTCTTTGAGGTGTGCATTCCGAGTGTGTAGGTCATGGTGGCCGGTCAGGTTCAACGAGATCTTCTAGTCTAGCTTCATTTAGTGGGGATTTCTTTCGGTGTGGTGAGTATGGGAATTTTTCTAGGGATTTACCCATGATTGTGTATCTCGGTCAACCTAGTTGTTGCTGGAGAGATTGGTCACTCTTATATAGCTTGTCCCTGGCGAGGGAAGGTTGAGCCTTCAGCTTCGACTACTCAGTCCAGAGTTAGACACCATTAGTGTGATACCCTTCTTGGTGGGCCAGAGGTAAAGGTTCCTGATATCATTTATCCAGGTAAGACTCCGATTACCTTCGACTTATTATAGTCCTGCTCGCACTACGATTCTATCCTTTCTATCTTTATTTGGTTATATGCCTACCTGCTACTTGTTTTAGTTGTTTGGATACCTGATTGTAGTATCTATGTGTTGTCTTAATTAGTAGTTTATTCTTTAGTAGTGGATGGGGTGAGGTGTCCTTGAGAGGTGTTTTCCCGAGGTTGTAGTAGTGGGTAGGCTTTGTAGAGATCACTTCTTGTTTGTTGTGGTGCTAGGCTTGCTTTGGGTCTTCCTTTCTAGCGGTCCTAGATGGTTGTTACCTAGGCCGTTATCTAGCGTGGCTAGAGATCCATGTGTTGGTCTGATGTGATACCGGTAGTCATGCCGGAGTTGAGAATTTTGGCTTAGTTAGGAGATGTTGGTTATGCTAGAGTGCATACATCGGTTTGGTCTATCGAGTGCTTTGAGTTGACCCTCTTTGTTTGATTGGATTAGGAGGTTCGCATGTATGTGGGTTGTTCCCATAATTTCCTTCATTTTCTTACCCGGTTGGGCTGGTTTGTTATTTTCCCTAGTTCCAGTTAGATTGACTTTCTATCATAATTCTCTAGATGAGCTCTTAATGTTGGCATTGTGATTGGGTTTTGTCCTTACCACTTTTGACTAAGTGTTGATCGTAACCTCGTGGTTGGGTTGTATTCGTAGCATTTCTAGTGAATTGGGCATCCGACGCATTCTGTCACACCCAAACCATGGGAGGCATGACCGATACTTGGAGCCCCAAAAAGCCGAGGGTGTCAAAATAGAGTGTATCTTTATTGAACCTGCTGGGGGTCTGAGACCGACAAGGTCTCTAAGAATAGCAATTTGAAACACTGAAAGCTCAATAGTAGCTAAGCAACTCAAGGCCGACAAGGCTATTATCATAGTAGATAGCTAATAACAAGGCCGACAAGGCCATGCCCAACACTGATGTACATATACACGTCTACAAGCCTCTAGGGGTAAGTAAATATCTCATATCTAGGATAGGGCCCTGGACTACCCATAAGTTGTACATATACATAACCTGGTCAAAATATAAGCTAGACCTCTGACTCTTCAGCTCCCGAAAGAATGGAGCTTACCAAAATGGCTGAACTCTGCAACTCCTACTGAAGAGGTCTATTTGGGTTTCTGTCTGGACCTGCAGGCTTGAATGCAGCGCCCCCAGGCAATGGGGATGTCAGTACGACAATAATGTACTGGCATGTAAGGTAGAAACATAAAAGCAAGTCGCAAGTAGTAAATCTGAACAAGATATAATATGAAACTTGTAAACTGTAATTGGTAATACTCGTTAAGCTCTTTTCTCCTTTATTATTTTTAGAACACAACACATGCATTAACTCACACCGCAACTCACTCTTTATAACCCACGCTGAACAACAATAGCGCCTCGGCGCACCCTATATATAATAGCCTCAATATGGCAGTAGCGCCTCGACGCACACTATGTATATAATGGCCTCAATATGGCAGTAGCACCTCGGTGCACACTATGTATATAATGCCCTCAATATGGCAGTAGCACCTCGGTGCACACTATGTATATAATAGCCTCAATATGGCAGTAGCACCTTGGTGCACACTAACATGCAAACCACACATAATAAGTGTATTACTAGATTGACCTTCAAAGCTATTCTTGTTATTTATGAAGGTTCATTTAGATAAATTCTTTAGCCTTGGCTTACTAGGTTTTGGACTCAACATACCAAACACATATAAATAAGGATTTGACTTGCTAACTTTCCTTTTATACTTTCTAAAGCTTGATTAGGGATCACAATACAAGGAAGAAACTTGACAAAAGGATAACTTACGTTTCGTGCAAAAAGAATCAGATTTTAATAAGAAGGCGACTTGAATCACCATAATGTATAAATTAGTTCCTTAAGACTTGTTGAGTTACCAAATCAGCTCCCTTACAACAGAATACTCAAATTCCTTCTTTCGGAGATTTAGAATTCTATTTCTAGATTCATGCCAATAAGGAATAAAGAAGACTTAACATACCTCGTTCCTTCCGAAGATTGCGCTTGCCACAACTTGGACTTTCCTTTACTAAGTTAATCTACAACACAAGGTATAATGAAGCTAATATTAGCTCTTAAACCTGATGCAACTTTCCCAAAATAGTAGCTAAATATTTCCCGGGCAGATTTACGTATTTTGCATTAATTAAAGGTGTATCGTCACACCTTTCTCCCCTATCAAATACACATCACACACACACCAACCTACTGCCTCCAATAATACAAAACACATCAAACAGCCCCTACACAACTCACCATGCCGAAATACAATAGCAACACATTGAACCCACAACTTCCGCTCGCCGTCCCGTGCGTTCTTAACAACAATTCAACAACAATTGTTCATCTGAACTTCAATCCAAAAATATGATTATGGGCAGAGTACTTAATAAACTTGAAGGTGTGTTTTTATCCTCTTTTTATTGATGACTTGAAAAGCTTAAGTACCCCCTACACATACACCAACAAGAGAAGAAGAAATCTCTTAATTGTTACACAATTTTTATGTGTTAAATCTTAAGAAAGGGGCTGCCATAGTTCATGTCTTTCTTACCATAGGATATCCTAGCAATATGTAGTAGATTAATACCAAGATAACAAGTTGTTTAACTCACCTTAAGCATGAATGAATCTTGACCTTCTTAGAACCCTAAAGGGAGAGAGGGGCTGCCAAAGGAAAGGAGATAAGAGAGAATTTTTTCCAGCTTTTTGTGATCAATATTGATCAACAAAAGGTCTATATAAAGGGAACTTTTTGGCCAACTTTTTTGAGTATATTTTGGCCAAAATGGTTCAAGAAACTTGGGCCAAAATTACCCTTTGCTTGGGCCTCAAAAGGGTTAAGTTTTGTGGCTGATTTTGGGCTTCTCTTGGGTCAAAATGTGTTCAATATTGGTGGCTACCTTTTGGAGTTGTTTGGGCCATATTTGGTTGTGCTTTAATGGGCCAACTTTAAGATTCATTTGGGCTACCATTAGGTCTAATAATCCATGGTGTTGCTGCCCGTAATCGGCCCTCGGAACTTAGTTCGTTAGCGTACGTAGTTGATGCACCTACTTGTCACCTAAGAGCTTAGATAAGTCGAGCAAATACCTCACTTGTTTTATATCATTTTCAAAACCCTCATCCTTATACTTTAACTTAACACTTATATACATTTGACCATTTCAAATTCTAGGCCAAAGTACCCCTTCACAATCTCGAGCTCAAATACCTTCGTCGATATTTACTTAGTCACATAGGTTTTGAAAGGTACGGGGTGTTAAATAAATAAGACATAAACCACAAGTCCCAGGATAGAAACCTGGCTCTAATACCAAGTTTTTCACTCCCAAACCATGGGAGGCATGACCGACACCCGGAGTCCCAAAAAGCCGAGGGTGTCAAAATAGAGTGTATCTTTATTGAACCTGTTGTGGGTCTGAGGCCGACAAGGTCTCTAAGAATAGCAATTTGAAACACTGAAAGCTCAATAGTAACTAAGCAACTCAAGGCTGACAAGGCTATTATCATAGTAGATAGCTAATAACAAGGCCGACAAGGCCATACCCAACACTGATGTACATATACACGTCTACAAGCCTCTAGGAGTAATTAAAATATCTCATATCCAGGACAGGGCCCTGGACTACCCATAAGTTGTACATAAACATAACCTGGTCAAAATATAAGATAGACCTCTGACTCGTCACCTCCAAGAAGAATGGAGCTTACCAAAATGGCTGAACTATGCAACTCCTACTGAAGAGGTCTATCTGGGTTTCTGTCCGGACCTGCAGGCATGAATGCAGCGCCCCCAAGCAATGGAGACGTTAGTATGATAATAATGTACTGGCATGTAAGGTAGAAACATAAAAGCAAGTCGCAAGTAGTAAATCTGAACAAGATATAGTATGAAACTTGTAAACTGTAATTGGTAAGACTCGTTAAGCTCTTTTCTCCTTTATTATTTTTAGAACACAACACATGCATTAAATCATACCGCAACTCACTCTTTATAACCCACGCTGAACCACAATAGCACCTCGGCGCACCCTATATATAATAGCCTCAATATGGCAGTAGCGCCTCGGCGCACACTATGTATATAATGGCCTCAATATGGAAGTAGCACCTCGGTGCACACTATGTATATAATGCCCTCAATATGGAAGTATCACCTCGGTGCACACTATGTATATAATAACCTTAATATGGCAGTAGCACCTTGGTGCACACTAACACACAAACCACGCATAATAAGTGTATTACTAGATTGACCTTCAAAGTTATTCTTGTTATTTATGAAGGTTCATTTAGATAACATCTTTAGCCTTGTCTTACTAGGTGTTGGAATCAACATACCAAACACATATAAATGGGGATTTGACTTGCTAACTTTCCTTTTATACTTTCTAAAGCTTGATTAGGGATCACAATACAAGGAAGAAACTTGACAAAAGGATAACTTACGTTTCGTGCAAAAAGAATCATATTTTTATAAGAAGGCGACTTGAATCACCATAATGTATAACTTAGTTCCTTAAGACTTGTTGAGTTACCAAATCAGCTCTCTTACAACAGAATACTCAAATTCCTTCTTTCGGAGATTTAGAATTCTATTTCTAGATTCATGCCAATAAGGAATAAAGAAGCCTTAACATACCTCGTTCCTTCCGAAGATTGCGCTTACCATAACTTGGACTTTCCTTTATTAAGTTAATCTACAACACAAGGGTATAATGAAGCTAATATTAGCTCTTAAACCTGATGCAACTTTCCCAAAATAGTAGCCAAAACTTTTCCCGGGCAGATTTACGTATTTTGCATTAATTAAAGGTGTATCGTCACACCTTTCTCCCCTATCCAATACACATAACACACACACCAACCTACTGCCTACAATAGTACAAAACACATCAAACATCCCCTACACAACTCACCATGCCGAAATACAATAGCAACACATTGAACCCACGGCTTCCGATCCCCGTCCCGTGAGTTCTTAACAACAATTCAGCAACAATTGTCCATCCGAACTTCAATCCAAAAATATGATTATGGGAAGAGTACTTACCACAATTGAGGGTGTGTTTTTATCCTATTTTTATTGATGCCTTGAAAAGCTTAAGTACCCCCTACACATACACCAACAAGAGAAGAAGAAATCTCTTAATTGTTACACAATTTCTATGTGTTAAATCTTAAGAAAGGGGCTGCCATAGTTCATGTCTTTCTTACCATAGGATATCCTAGCAATATGTAGTAGATTAATACCAAGATAACAAGTTATTTAACTCACCTTAAGCTTGAATGAATCTTGACCTTCTTAGAACCCTAAAGGGAGAGAGGGGCTGCCAAAGGAAAGGAGATAAGAGAGAATTTTTTCCAGCTTTTTGTGATCAATATTGATCAACAAAAGGTCTGTATAAAAGGACCTTTTTGGCCGACTTTTTTGAGTATATTTGGGCCAAAATGGTTCAAGAAACTTGGGCTAAAATTACCCTTTGCTTGGCCCTCAAAATGGTTAAGTTTTGTGGCTGATTTTGGGCTTCTCTTGGGTCAAAATGTGGTCAATATTGGTGGCTACCTTTTGTAGTTGTTTGGGCCTGATTTGGTTGTGCTTTAACAGACCAACTTTAAGCTTCATTTCGGCTACCATTAGGTCTAATAATCCATGGTGTTGCTGCCCGTAATCGGCCCTCGGAACTTAGTTCGTTAGCGTAGGTAGGTGATGCACCTACTTGTCACCTAAGAGCTTAGATAAGTCGAGCAAATACCTCACTTGTTTTATATCATTTTCAAAACCCTCATCCTTATACTTTAACTTAACACTTATATACATTTGACCATTTCAAATTCTAGGCCAAAGTACCCCTTCACAATCTCGAGCTCAAATACCTTCGTCGATATTTACTTAGTCACATAGGTTTTGAAAAGTACGGGGTGTTACACATTCTTCTTTTGCTTTATTGAGTTTGACATGTAGCTATGAGAAGTAAGGTAATGGCTTCAGTTTCTTATTCGAGAAAGGATTTGTAAGGTTTAGTATGTGCTAAGGAAGGGTTTTGTTTAGTTGAAAAAGGAGGGAGACGACTCCTTGTTTATGCTTATGTGCTTTAGTAGTTGCCTGAGGTGACGATGAAGGTTTTATTTGGGTTGTGTATTGGTGACTTGATTTGACCGACTACCAATTACAGTGGCTTTCCCTTTGATTGGTTTGAGTTTCAGTAGCATCTACGGATTGGGTAAATAGTGTGTTTATAGCCTAGTTGGCTTCGGTTACTAAAGTTCATTGACAACATATGGGTTTGGCAGGGGCTTTGGTTGGCAATTTTAAAGTTGGGTTTTTAGAATCGTAGACTAGAATACTTCCCCGGATGGTTCAGGGTTGGTTCTTTTGGTTGCAGCTTCTTGGGTTGGAAGGCACTGAGTTCGGAAAACTTAGCTTACCCATTTTCAGTTTTGAAGTGATAGTTGGCCTTGGAGACCTAGTCCTTGGCTAACCTTTGAGTTAGGCTGGACATTCCATATTTAGCGGTGTTCCAGTTAGTATAAGGTTCCTTATACTATGGTTGGACAAACTCAGCGGTGTAAGTTCAAGCTTCAACAGTGGTGTATGTTTTATGTGGTCAGCTTGTGCGGGTTGAGACTAGCGAGGCTATTTTGAGTTGTAATGATACTTAGAGACTGGTGATCACCATTCATTTGCCGAGGATTTGAAAGCTTGTTCAGTTGGTTCTTCCAGGGTTTTTGTTTATGTGGGGTTCCAATATTGGTTAGACTCGGCCAGTATGGACTAGAAGTTTGGTATGATATATGCTTCAAAATAGTTGGTTGTGTGCAAATCTGGTAGAGCGGTTGATTCGAGCCAAAGGGATTAGTTGAAGTTATATGCAAATTTCCATGGCTAGATGGAAACTTTGATCGCCAGAAACCCTTTCCTTGCCTACGGGGAGTTCTGACTTGATATTCACAACGTGGTTGATTTCTTCATAAGTTGATATTAGTAAAGTGATTTTAGAATTTATGAAGTGTTCGAGTGTTTGGAGCTTAGTTGGTGGTTACAGACCTCGTGGTAGGCTTACCACACTTCTTGTCGAGGCTTGATTTTGGGTTTGGGTCTGTTGGGCAGGTTGTCCTGGTTCATTCGCTTCCAGTTGACTCAGACTCGGCATGGTGCGGTAGTTGGGTTCATTCTATAGTTTGGAAGTTCTCCATCAACACAAGGTATCCACATGTGCCTTTCCTAACTTTGGTGTGCAAAGTTTAGTCAAGTTCAAATGGTTGGTTCAGCTGGGTTCAGTTATCGAGGTTAATGTTAGAAAAAGTGTCCGTTCATTGGTTGATGGTCAGTCGGGGTAGGTAACTACAACTTTTGACGATATGCTTCTGGTTGTTATTTTGGATGACAAAGGCTAGTAGACTATAGCTTGACTTAGATATAACATGAGTATAAAATGTGAATTCATCCGTGGTAGAGTATAAGTGGGAGCTATGGATCTCCAGTGTGTCAGTTGATGTTTCAAGAGTGGCTCGAGTGTTCAGATTATATAAAGTTTCATGATTATGGAACAGAAGAATTTGGCTAAGAATAAAAGGGTTTTGCGGATCAGCGGGTTCATGAGTTAGAGTTTTGGTTGTTGGCTTTTTCGGCAAACTTGGTTGTGGTTTCGAAGATTCGAGTTCTGCGTGTTGATCGCCTTGATTATATGGTTTCAGTGTTATGTCGGTGCTTTCTGGTTGAGGTTCTCGAGGTTCAGTTTGGGTTGGCAGACCCTTTGAATTTCTGACTTAAAGTTTGGGTTCTAGCTTGGCTAGTAAGGAGTTAGGCTGGGTTGCTTTTCGTTGGTTCTGTTTTGTTGTGCACCGTAAAGCCGAGGAGGCTACTCGGGTTGTCCGAGAGAGTAGTGTGGGCTTTGTACCCGTTGTTCTTTTCATCTCTAGTCTTTCCTTTTTTCCTGACTTTCGGGGATGAAAGTTTTTTTAGTAGTGGATGATATAATGACCCTTCTGGTCATTAACGTGTGTTCACCTTTCTTGTACCATTAGAGCTTGCATATAGCATCCCCAAGACATTTATGGCTTGCTGGGACCGGTAGTTCGATGCCCGGACCATTTGCTTGGTCTTTTTGGCCATTCCTTATTTTAGAGCTTTTAGATTTCGAAATCATTGACTTCAATCAACTTCCTGGGTAAACATGCTCGGAATCTAATTCTGATAGTTCCGTTAGCTCCGGAGCATGGACTTTGGTCTAAAGGGACCTTTGGTCGGGATCCTGGAGCTTTTCAGCTTGGAATTCTCTCTCGTTTTATATTTTCAGGATAGTTGGGATTGTTTGGTTTACTTTGGTCAACATTCGGAGAAGACGGTCTCGAATGGAAATTCCATCAGTGTTGTTAGCTCCAAAATGTTGAGTTTAGGCTAGAGGGACTATTGGATTGGGTCCCGAGGCTTCCGGAATTGATTTTGGCCATTGGGTTCCATTTTTGAAATAGTTGGCTAAAGGTTAATTTTAGGTGTGGGGTCCACTTTTCTTTAAATTGACCTCCGATGGGATTTTCGTTGATTCCATTGGATTCAAAACACCGTTTCTAGTCGAATTGCTCAGGTCGTTTGTGTACGCGGGACCTCGGATGCGTTCCTGGGGACCCATCTTGTGAAAATTTCCCTAAGGATTGGTTGTTGGTTGCTGGTGTGGGCAACACCATGCGCCTGGCTGCCTGTACCCTGGTGCACCTGCACCCTGGCCGCCCTGGTGCGCCTGGGCCGCCCTGGCCCCTGGGCATTGGCAACTTATATAGCTAGCCAGCCCTCTTTTCCCCTTTATTTCTAAAAACCCAAAAACGATATTCTCCATTAAAATTGCTCCCAAAAACCTCCATATCACCATTGTTTATCCCAGCTACTTGGAGGATAATATTTTGTCGATCCTTGCTTGTTTGTGGACTCCTAAATCCGGTAAACACTCTCTTTGAATTCCAAATTCTCCTTGGATGATGAACCCAAAACCTCCATAACTCACCTTGATCATTCCCAACAGCTTGGAGGTTAATATTTGCTGAATCTTGAGCGTCTATTGGCTTCTAAATCAGGTAAGTTCTTTCGTGATTTTTCTGATTTCTTCCATGAATTTCAATCTTTAAATTCCTTGATTTACGGGCTGTTTTGAGCCCCAATTGTTGTCCATTTTCCACTTAATTTTTGAGCATGTGCTCCCGGGATGGTAAGGAACACAAGTGTGTTTTTCATTTCTTGTTTTGGGTTGCGAGGCCCACGGGCCTGTTTTTGACCCGGATTTCGACCCGATTATGATTTTGGCATGATGGGTATCTGTAATGACCCTTACAGTTATTTCCACGTATACGTTTTCCTTGAACCGTTAGAGCTTGTTTGTAGCGGCCCCAAGTCACTTAAGGCTCGTCAGGACCGGTATTTTGGTGTTGGGTCCATTTGTTTGGTCGCATTATAAGTTTTGAAGTCAAGCAAGTCGGCAAAAGCTATCGTAAGTTCTTTAATAAATTTTCTGAACTTTGGGTAGAATGTCTCGGAGCTTTTCTCTCAATATATAAAGAGTTAGAAGTCCCCCGAAATACCAAATCGAAGGTCTACGAGTCTAGTTTCCAACGCACAAAACCTCACATCCAACTGATCTCTGAGTAAAAAGTTATGACTGTTTTACCGCGGACTGTCTGGCAGAAACGGGTTGCGAACCGGGTCGCGAACCGGGTCGGGTCAAACTCGATTTAAGCCTCAACTTCACGTTTTAAAACGCCATTTCAGTTCTGAAATAGTGAGAAAACATAAGGGAGGATTCCGAGAGAGTTCTTGAGTAACAAAATCGTGCGATGGTGAGTTGCGAACTTAAATTTAAGAATTTTATTAATATCGCGTGCATTTGAAAATATTTTATTTAGAAGTTGAATTTGGTAAAGAAGTTATATTATTATTACCTTTTTAAAATATTTTAAAGGTTTATGAAAAATATTTTGTTACGATATAATGGTATATGTATTTATTTTATAAAGTTTTTATACATTGTATTATTTTAACGGAGATAGTAAACTTAGTTACGTTGAAATTTATTATTATAATATAGTAGGTTTTATTCGAAATAATTTTCTAATGATTATGGTATATTCAAAAATTATATTTATTATACTACGAACTTATGCAATACCCGAGTATATAAATAACGGGATAAGAATATTGTTTGTTGCCTTGTAATTTCCACCTCCACTCCACGTGTAGGTGGAGGGAGTGGCCAGCAAGCACTAAAAGTGAGTGGTGGCATTTGGAGCTGGCAGCATTACTAACAATTGTTCTTAACCTTAGAAATGTCTTTAACATGGTTAACTTCAGCAACATTTATTTCCTTTTGCTCCACATATCTATACGATATATAGATATTAGGCATAGAGGTGCATATCTGCACGTTGAATAAAAAGGGAAGTTAATTATCTACGTCAAATTATTCAAGCCCGAGTTCAAGTTTGATTTTGTTTCGGAGCTTCTTTTCGGAGAGGTTCGAGCTTGTCATCGGACGACAAGTAGGTTACGGTTTATTTTCCCTAGACTCCGCATATATAGAATAAAATTGTATTAATGGGCATCCTTGGGTTGGTTTATTAGGTTGGTACCACAGACCTCGACCGCTTTATTCATGTCCGCCTTCTTTTGTTTCTCCATTGCTTGTAGTATTTGTCGATATATTTTATTTACCCTTGTGGTCCTGTGAGGCCTTGTTGACTCTGGAACATAGAAGGTGGGATTTTGGGAATGTCCGCGAGTCCCGGGCATAGAATTATCCTTCTAGGCTTGTTATGCTTGCTGAGTAGCTGTGGGCCTGTGCAGGGTCGATAGGTTGATTGTGAGCTGCTGGGCAGCTATTGTGTGTGATCATACCATTTCCATGCATATAAAGAGGTTTTATCCATGTTTTACTGTGGTTTTGGCTTCGGGCCTACTGGCACCATTTTCTAAACCTTGCATGGCCCGGGAGGCCCATTTTTTATGGAAATAATTTGGAAATGGTTTGATTTAACTTGTGAATATTTTTGGGCAAGAAAGTAAAATTATGTTTAAAATCATCAGTTTACGATTATCGCTAGACTCGGCAGGGCCGGGGTGCTAGTTGAGTTTTCTTGTTACTTGAGATGATTTTAGCCTCGGTTGGACCGAGCACCTGAGATGACTTTTTACTGTTTAGACCCGGCTACGCCCGGGCACCCTTGGAGGGGTTTTTGAGATATTCTCCTACTATTTTTAGTCCTGGACAGGGTCTGGGCATGCATATTCGAGACTGGGTCTCTATCTTGATATCGAGACGGGGTCTCTATCTTGAACATGTTTTGATACTGAGTTTAGTATGGGTCTAGGAACTCCATGGACCTTGCCATCCGGGCCAGGGGCTACGGGCTGCGTGTGTCGGGGAGGGGTATACGTGGAGTAGAAGGTATACGGGCAGTTGTCCTTCAATGGAACCTACCTGCTGGGCCGGATCGGCGCCGGAGGAGGTACATACAGAGATACCATTTCACTTGAGATCTTCATGCATCATATCATTCATTGTTTGAGGCTCCACCCTTGTTTGTTGTTTGTTGATTGTACGCTCCGGTAGTATGGGATGCCGAGGGTTTGTTTTCACTTGTTTGTGTTCCTCGGTTGTATGGGCGGCCGGGGGACTGTAGGTAGACTTTTGCTATTTACTTACAGAATTGTTCTCTATTATAGATAAGTATGAGATTGGTATGATTAGTTGAGTTTGATTCATGTCTCTGAGCATGCCTATCATTACTCTTTCTCCCTTTTTCTACACTTGAGGTTACCGGTATACCGTTCATTTCGTAAACTTATTTTGTATACACTGTTGTTGCAAGGACCCCAGGTGTGTTGTTTCTTACTTTCACCTGTGCCTATGGTGTATATATTCTGCTTACTAGCCTCACATGTGGTTCTATTGATTTCCCTCTGCGCTAGTTCCTATGTACCTTTCGTTGATTTCTGTGACTTCTTGCTTCTATTCTGTCTATTACTACACTTTTATCTTATATGTGCCCAGTCGGCCTATGATACCTACTGGGTACCTTATGCTTCGCATTTGATGCTCACCCCTACCCTCCTGCATCTTTGGGTGAAGATCCTAGTATGGGCCATCGTTGTTAGATCGCTGTGATTCGTGCTTGGAGATCTGTTGGGGACTACTTCAGACTGAGGGTGAGCTCTTGGCGATCGGAGTTTAGCTTTAGTTTATCTTTTGCTTCATGTACTCTATTACCATTCAGAGACATTTGTATATATTGTTTTGGATCATTTACACTCTATGTATGTAGTTTTGGCTCTATACTATGATACCAGGTCTTGGGGTTTGGTTTAGTTTCCGCATATGTATATATTTATAGTCCTTTTATCCGCTCTCTTCGTCTTGTTCTCTTATTTGTTAGATAGTAGCCCATTACTAACTGTTCTGGGCTACGAAGATTGGTTCACCTACCGGGGGTTGTAGGTGCCATCATGACCGAGAAGATGGGTCGTGACAACTTGGTATCAGAGCTTTAGGTTCACCGGTGTCATCGGTATAGGAGCCAATGTCTAGTAGAGTCCTGCGGATCGGGGCGGAGACGTCCGTACTCAATCTTTGGGAGGCTACAGTGACATTTTAGGAATTTGACTCTTTCATTGCTTCTGTGTCGTGCGTAGTACCCTTGAAGTTTCTGGAAATCTCATTTGTTCTACTTCATTCTCCCGCAGATGGTTCGTACGAGATCATCGGCATCACGCGAAGATGAGCCTCCCACTCCAGCTAAGGGTCGAGGACGCCCTCGAGCAGTGGCACCTACTAGAGTTGATGGAGTTGAGATAGAGCCCGAGCAGCATGTGGATCAGGGGGCAGCCTAGGTACCACCAGCTCCAGTGCCCACTTCTGTGCCAGCTCCAGCCGCAGCTCAGTCTCCAGATATTCGGGGATTACTATTACAACTTTTGGGTGTGATTGGAGAGAGGCCTTCTGAGGTAGCGCAGACATTCGCTCAGGGGGCAGCCCTGGGTGCATAGAGCTCAGGAGCGCAGCCGGCTACTATGGCTCCCCGTGCGGAGGTCATTCCGGTTCCATCTGTTGCACAACCTCTTGCTCCTCGCCCAGTTATGACAGAGTCAGAGGAGAAGGCGTTGGGTAGGTTTTTGAGGTTAGCACCTCCGAGGTTTGCTGGTACTTCTGGACAGGATCCACATGACTTTATTACTACCTGTGAGGAGATGTTGCATCATCTGGGTTTGTTTCTCAGAAAATTTTAAACCTTCTCAAAAAGACCTTTAAAATCTTGTTTCTATCTCTTCGGAAAGTTAAATCACCTTATTCGAACTACGTAGACTTTCAAGGCCCATTCCCCATCTTTGAAAGATTTCATTTTGACGAAGAAGCTGGAAAGTCTTGCCTTATTGACATCAACAACCGTCAAGTACAAGAAGAGCCTATTCAACACAAGCCAACCTTCCTGTTAAATCAACGGACAATTTTTTGTCCATTCGAGTCATTCCTATGAAAATTCATCGTTGGATTAATTTACTTTTGAGTAAAGAAACACTTATTTGTTTACCTTCGGTCAAATATCTTGCTTTGTTTATTATAAATAACATCTAACATGATTACCTTTTGAGTTGTTTTTCTCTTATCAGGTAGAAGTTAAGAAATTGATCTATGTTGAAAAACTAGTTGAGCGCCCTTACTTCACAAGATAAAGTAGAATCCTCCCTTGACCGTAGCTTGATAAAAGAAAAAGGAAAATGACTGACAATACTGAGGATACTAGGTTGATAAACGTAGCCATGGAAGAACCAATCACAATGGATCAAAGTGCACTAATGGCACAAATACTACAACAAATGGCTGAGATGAGGAAAGAAATACGACAGAAAAGAGAATTCACCAGAATTCCTTGCAAAATGGGGCTCCGCTCCAGTTTGCTCCTGATTACTCTCCCAACGTCGAAAACCAGCCAAAAATCATGCCATATGTTGTCATCCCACGACCTCTCATAGATCCCATAACCAGCAACCCACCTCAATTTGGCTTATCATACCAAACCCATGCTCCACATACCCAAAATACTCCTCCAAATGCCTACAATCCACAGAAACTCCCTACTAACTACAAGAATACTCCTCCAAATATTACCAGTTCTCATAACATCCCCCATGCGTACCAGAATGACAACCCAATTATCACCAACTCACAAAAATTTACCCTCACATATTAAAATCCCTTTCCGAATGTCCAACACCCACCACCTATCCAAACTATGCCAACCACTACTTTTTATGCCACTACACTCGAAACCTATCCAACCTTCCTAGATAAATCCAAGATTGACCATTACGAGGAAAATAAGAGGGAACAGAGAGTTGTGGAAGATAGTCATGATAAGGATATCATGCTAATGAATGAATAGATTGCCAAAATCAAAGAATCGCGAAATTCACCCAAAAAAGAAGAATTCAATTATGATAATCTTTGTATTTATCCATATTTGAATATGCTAGAAGGATTCAAAGTCCCAAGTTTGAAACATTCAACGGTGTTGGGAATCCCACGGTCCATTTGAGGAGTTATTGTGACCAAATGGTGGGAATGGGTAAAAATGAAGCACTACTAATAAGATTCTTCAGTCGAAGTCAAAGCGGCGAAGCGCTAGAATGGTTTACTTTGCAAGATCTGAAAAACTGGTCAGGATGGAGTAATCTAGCCAAAGATTTTGCTGGAAGATTTGCCTACAACGTGGAGGTTGTCCCAGACAGGTATTCTTTAAACCGTATCATGCAAGAATCCAATGAGCATTTTCATGAATATGCCTATTGGTGGAGAAAAAAGGAAGCGAGAGTCCGACCTCCTATGAGAGAAGAAGAAATTGTCGCCCTATTTATGCATGCTCAAGAACCAGAATTCTATGACAAGATGATATAAGCGGTGCATGCAAAGTTCGCTGACTTAGTCAAAATTGGAGAGACAGTCGAATAAGGTCTTCGAACTGGAAAAATTGTCAGGGTCTCTACACAACCACAGTCTCTAGGATTCCTAAGGAAGAAAAAGGAAGAGGTGTTTTCTATGTCCTTAAGCCCAGGCATGAAATCAAAGAAATCGTTCAGATCCATCCCCAGAAAAACCTCGCCATTAAAAAATTACCCCTCAGCTTCACAAAATCCTCATCCTATTTTTTATGTCCAACCAAACTACCAAGCACCACCCTCTAACCTTCAAAACAATTATAATCCTCCCCGTCCAAAATTTGAGAAAAAACCTCCCCGAGTCTTTCCTCCATTAGCTGAAAGCCGAACTCAAATCTTTGAGAGACTAAAAGCTGTTGGACTAATTCAGCCCATCAAACCAAAGCCTGCTAATCCAACATCTAAATTCTTCAAACCTGATCGACATTGCACATATCATTCAGAGAGTGTTGGACATACCACTGAAGATTGCCTCAATTTGAAGCACCAAATTCAGAACCTAATCGGATAAGAGGTAATTAATCTCCAGAAGGCTGCACCCAGTGTTAATACCAATCCTCTGCCAAATTTTGGAGGAGTAACTATAAACATGATTAAGACTGGTGAAGAATGTCCCATCATTACAAGCATAACCTAAAACAGTTCCAACGCAATAGAGAATGTTAAGGCCTCTCAAAGCATAAGAAAGAAGTCTAAGTTTATGGTGATGATCGCATATCATCAACCATTTCCAGAGAAGCCTCCTAAATTTGGTTTAGCTGAAAATTCAATCATAGAAAATATGTCCAAAGATCAGGCTAAGAAGAAGATCGATCAAGAGCTACCTCATACATACTAGTATTTTCCCGTTTAAGCATGGAATGAAAGCAACTGTCAAGGGGGAGGGATTGGAGGTGACATGGTTTTGGAAGAATGCAACAAGGAGATGGAAATACGGGACACTAAGCCAGGAGAACAGTTTCACAACTGGACATCCACTCCACTCATGATTTCACATATGTCTCGGTAGAGAAAAGACAAATCTTTGAGTTCTAAAAAATCAGTGATGATCTGGAGGAGGCCTAGACCCACCTTTTATGTCTTACTTTCCTCATTATGTCTTTACTTCCTTCGTGATATTTTAAAAAGGCAAAGGACTCACATTTATGTGGATCACAACCAAAGTTCATGTCTTTAAATATTCAAAGCCTCCCCTATCTCAAAAATCAATTTTTTTCTATTAGATGTCATTTTTAAAATGTTATTTTCTAACCTTCTTAAATATAATTTCGGTAAAAATAATTTTTAAACCTACTAGTGTCATGTCATGAGCTAAATGAACAAATTGGGATAGACGATGATGAATTTGAAGAAAAAGGTGAAGAAATTATGGTCATTGAATATTTAATGGAGGAGTTGAACAGAATCAAGAGAAATCCAATTCAAGAAAAATCAAATTGGTGAATTTTGAAGATGAGAATCACATCAAAGAGACCAAGACCAATGTCCTCCTGTCAAAAGAACAAAAGAGAGAGCTTATCAATTTGCTCAAACAATATATTGATGTATTCGCTTGAACCTACGATGATATGTTATCGGTCAGTTCAAAATTCAATCTAGAAAGAGGAACAGTTTATATTAGAACACATGGTGAAAGTTTGCACCAAAGTGATGAAGACGCCATTTAGAGGTGCTTTGATCTTGTCAGAACTAAATGGTCAAAAGTGGCCACAATCAATCAACTCAGAGGCTATCAAGAGATACCGTGCATGCGATGGATTTTCCTTTCATGTAATAGTACTTTATACTTGTTATCATTTTCATGCTATGTATTAGATTGATAATAATTCCCTATCCTTGATGTACAAACTACGTTTGACCTAAATTCTCAAGAATGAGATACGTAGGCGACATGTGTCGACTTCGGTGAACCCTTTAGAAAAATCTATCTTTTGCTTTCTTGATTGAACTACGTGATGACTTGAATTCTCAAGAATGAGATACGTAGGCAGCCTTTGTCGGCTTCAGTCACCTCTTTAATTATATCCATTCTTCACTTTATTGGGGGAACTACATTTTACCTGTTTCCTTCTTTAATGAGATACGTAGGCACCATAACGGCTCGGTCATACCACTCTAAGAAATGGAAACTGGGGTAGAATTTTGGAGAAAGGAATCTCCAAAATTTAGAAGGGCGAAGATCGTTCCTTAGAAAGTCAGAATGCATACTATGACAAAAAATGTAACCAAAGGAATTTTGAGAAAGAATCTCAAGATCCCCACAGATTGTCAAACCTCTTATCAACAGTACATGGTTTGTCACAAATCCTCTAACTGGGGAAATATTTTTAAGGATGACGTCAAAATTTCCAGCATGCTTCATTGGTGAATTTAGAGACAAATTCTGAGAAGTTCCCAATACCAAAAGATCATAGTCAACTTCAGAAATCCCAGCTGCAACGAATTCCAAGTGAACTAATCTCAAACTGCGACATATTTCTCAAAGGACCATTTTTCAAACTCTCCATCTAGGATTCTAAAGAATCTCCAGAGCTCGCCAACAGTGTGTCAGACATATCAAGGCCTCAAATGAAGGATGTTCATTGAGCTAGTGCATGACATGACAAGATTGGCAGAGACCTTTTCCAAATCATTCTTCAAAGTCATTATTTTACAAAACTTAGTCGAAAAGTTTTTATATCAAAATTACTCTTTTATAAATTGATTTTGTCTTACATCTACCATGAATCGGGGAGTCAATATAGATGCCCAAAGATGACAAACACCCAGAGATAGCCAACAAGAGCCGATGATCAAAGGAGGTCAACACAGATCAGTTTTGCTAAAACTAACAATTTTTCTGTGGATGCAGGTTATCCTAAGATCAAAGAAGGATCAACAAAGGGTTCTAATTGTTCAGTGTATTCCTTTATTTAGAATATAACAAAGCTGAGGCCCAAAATCAATGAGAAGAAACTGAGATGATTGGAAAGAGCTCAAGGCGGAAATGATTTTCAAAACTAATAATTTTTCTATGGATGCAGGAATTATCAAATAATAAGAGAATGGCGACGTCTGCCTCAAATTCTCAACAAGTTATGGGATGTTCAAAGATGGTATTTGTAGTTGTTCCTAGAGGCAGGATTCAAACATCCCTTTACAATCAAAAAGACCCCTTGCTTGTCCATTTTACCTTGAAAAGAGAAGGATATCAGAAAACAAGGCTATTCGATTTACGTTGCAAATGCTTTCTTCAAAGCTTTTACAAAATTTGACTGTAGTCGCTAGTATAAATGATGCTATGTCTACTAATTATTTATCCTGAGCACAGGAACACACTAGAAAATTGACATGACAATAAAGTGTTCAAAGGACCATCGGATAAGGGAAGAGCAATCATGTCCTCCTCAAATCCCCAGCAAATCATGAATTATAATGAATGGGCAATGTTCGAAGGTGGTATTTATAACTGTCCCCAGAGATGGGATTTAATAATTCACTTATATCTAAAAGGACCTCTTGATTTTTTACCCACCTTGAAAAGAGGATGATATCTGCAAACAAAGTCATCTATCTTCTACTACAAATGCTTTCTTTAAGCTTTTCTTTACATTTTGGCTTTAGTCGCTAGCAAAAGCGACATTGTGTCTACTGATCATCTGCTTTGAGTGCAGGTACATGTGAAAGGCATCAACATGAAAAGCATCGTATTAAAGGTGATATTTTCTTCAATTATCGTGAAGGATATTGCATGCTTATTCTTGCTGTTAGGACCAAGAATGAGGGCAATAAGATATCTATTCAAAGTCAAAACTGAAAGAGGTTGGCGTTCATCAAAACAGAAAAAGGATGACGTATAGATAGATGTCTATAAGTCATGTCAATATCGAATGGGATAATATGCATCTAGGCCAAAGATATTTGTTTAAATTTAAAACTTAAAGAGACTGGCGCTCATTAAAACTGAAAGAGGATGACGTATAGATGAATGTCTGTAAGTCATGTCAATATCGAATGGAGATGATGTGCATCGAGGACAAAGGTATCCATTCAAAGTCAAAACTGAAAGATGCTGGCGCTCATCAAAACTGAAAGAGGATGACGTGTAAGTGGATGTCTATAAGTCATGTCAATACTAAATGGGGATGATATGTATCTAGGCTAAAGATATCCATTCAAGTCAAAACTGAAAGAGGATGGCGTTTGTCAAAATTGAAAGAGGATGACGTATAGATGGATGTCTATAAGTCATGTCAATACCAAATGGGGATGATATGCATCTAGGCCAAAGATATCCATTCAAGTCAAAACTGAAAGAGGATGACGTTTTTCAAAACTACAAGAGTATGACATATAGATGGATGTCTACAAGTCATGTCAATACCGAATGTGGATGATATACATCTAGGCCAAAGATATTCATTCAAGTCAAAATAGAAAGAGGATGGCATTCGTCAAAACAGCAAGAGGATGACGTATAGATGGATGTCTACAAGTCATGGCAATAACAAGTGTTGATGATATCCATCTAGGCCAAAGATATCCATTCAAGTCAAAACAGAAAGAGGATGGTATTCATTAAAACTGCAAGAGGATGACGTATAGATGGATGTCTACAAGTCATGCCAATACCAAATGGGGATGATATGCATCTAAGCCAAAGATATCCATTCAAATCAAAACTGAAAAAGGATGGCGTTTGTTAAAACTGCAAGAGGATGACTTATAGATGGATGTCTATAAGTCATGTAAATACTGAATGGGGATGATATGCATCAAGGACAAAGATATTCATTCAAAGTCAAATTGAAAGAGGCTGGCATTCATCAAAACTGAAAAATAATGACGTATAGAATGATGTCTACAAGTCATGTCAATACAAAGATATTCATTTAAGTCAAAACTAAAAGAGGCCGAGGTTCGTCAAAACTGAAAGAGAATGACATATTGAAGGATGTCTATAAGTCGCATCGATATGGACAACATGTAAGACTTACTCGAGGTCTATGCAAAGCATCATTGTCGATAGCTAAAAAGAGCGTCATATCAAAATGAAGAGATCATGACAGAAGATTACAAGGACCATCATATCTAGTTACCAAATCACAGATGGCTACAAAGGTCATCGAAATGATAACCTCTTCAAAGATTCAACATACACAGAGATTAGGTAAAGAAACTATCACTCCATGTTAAATTACTTTACTACTAAGAAATTTTGTTTCAAATCTATCGAGAGAATCCGACAGGATGAAATTCTCAAGAAAAAACCATAGGTGTCGATTACACCAAAAAGGACATTGCGCAATGCAAATGAACTAAGACATTGTAATGACCCTTCCAGTTATTTCCACGAATACATTTTTCTTGTGCCGTTAGAGCGTGTTTATAGCAGCCCCAAGTCGTTTAAGGCTCGTCAGGACCGGTATTTCGGTGTTGGGTCCATTTGTTTGGTCACATTATAAGTTTCGAAGCCAAGCAAGTCGGCAAAAGTAATCGTAAGATCTTTAACAAATTTCCTGAACTTTGGGTAAAATGTCTCTGGCTTTTCTCTCAATATATAAAGAGTTAGAAGTCCCCCAAAATACCAAATCGAAGGTCTACGAGTCTAGTTTCTAACGCATAAAACCTCACGTCCAACTGATCTCGGAGTAAAAAGTTATGACTGTTTTACAGTGGACTGTCTGACAGAAAACGGGTTACGTACCGGGTCGCGAATCGGGTCGGGTTAAACTCGATTTAAGCCTCAACTTTACGTTTTAAGACGCCATTTCAGTTCCAAAACAGTGATAAAACATAAGGGAGGATTCCGAGAGAATTCTTGAGTATCAAAATCGTGCGTTGGTGAATTACGAGCCTAAGCTTAAGAATTTTATTAGCATCGTGCGTGTATTTGAAAATATTTTACTTAAAAGTTGAATTTGGTAAAAATTATATTATTATTGCCTTTCCAAAATATTTTAAAGGTTTATGAAAAATATTTTGTTACGATATAATTGTATATGTATTTATTTTATAAAGTTTTTATACATTGTAATATTTTAACGGAGATAGTAAATTTAATTATGTTGAAAATTATTATTATAATATAGTAGGTTTTGTTTGAAATAATTTTCTATGAATTATGGTATATTTAAAATATTATATTTATTATACTACGAATTTATGCAATACCCGAGTATATACTTAACGGGACGAATTTATTGCCACCTCCACTTCCACGTGGAAGTGGAGGGAGTTGACAACAACCTTTTCATATTAGGATTAGTGGCTGCCACTTGCCCACCATTCTGTTGACTTTTTTTAAAGTTATTTATAGCATGTGTACTATGTATATTAGGGACTAGCAAGTCCTTTTTCATTGCTGAAAAAGCAATAGTTTGTTAGCTACTCCTTATAAACATACGAATACATACTATGAGAAGTTTGGTGAAAAATATATTTGAAAAAAAGAAATCAATTATCTACGTCAAGTTATTCAAGCCCAAATTCAATTCCGATTTAGTTTTGGATTTTCTCGGAGTGGTTCAAGCTTGGACATCGTTGTTCTAGCAGCTTGTCATCGGACGACAGGTAGGTTACGGTTTATTGTTTTCCTAGACTCAGCCATATATAGAATAAAATTGTATTAATGGGCATCCTATGGCGTTGGTTTATTAGGTTGGTACCACAGACATCGACCACTTTATTCATGTCCGCCTACTTTTGTTCCTCCGTTGCTTGTCGTATTTTCCGATATATTTTATTTACCCTTGTGGTCCTGTGAGGCCTTGTTGACTCTGAAACATAGAAGGTGGGATTTTGGGAATGTCCGCGAGTCCCGGGCATAGAAATATCCTTCTAGGCTGGTTATGCTTGCTGAGTAGCTGTGGGCCTGTGCAGGGTCGATAGGTTGATTGTGAGCTGCTGGACAGCTATTGTGTGTGATCATACCATTTCCATGCATATAAAGAGGTTTTAT
>QJPP01005743.1:0-42893 GCA_003996215.1 Jaltomata sinuosa
TGCGCAGAGAGGCTTAGCTCAGATCTACCTTTCGTGAGATTGTCGGTTTGCACGCGGGTACCCAGCTTTTCTATTATTTCGGACCGCGGCACTCAGTTCACATCTCAGTTCTGGAGGGATATTTAGTGAGATTTGGGTACAGAGGTTCATCTTAGTACCGCCTTCCACCCTCAGACAGATGGCCAGTCCGAGAGGACCATTCAGATTCTGGAGGACATGCTTCGGGCCTGTGTTCTTGACTTTGGAGGTTCTTTGGATCAGTTTGTTCCCTTGGCAGAGTTTGCTTATAATAACAGCTTCCATTCGAGTATCGGCATGGAACCTTTTGAGGCTTTGTATGGCAGGCGTTGCAGATCACCGGTAGGTTGGTTTGATGGTTTTAGTGCTGGGCCACAGAGCACAGATTTGCTTCGAGATTCCTTATACCGAGTCCGAGTGATTCAGGACAGACTTCGGGCAGCTCAGAGCAGGAAGAAGAGTTATGCTGATCGTAGGCTTCGTGCCTTGGAGTTTAGTGTCGGTGACTTGGTGTTTCTCCGTGTATCGCCCATGAAGGGCGTGATGAGATTTGGTAGGCGTGGCGAGCTTAGCCCCAGGTACATTGGGCCGTTTGAGATTCTTCAGAGGGTTGGTAGCGTTGCCTATCAGCTAGCCTTGCCTCCGATGTTTTCAGCTATACATCCTGTATTTCATGTTTCGATGTTGCGTCGGTATGTCTCAAATGAGTCTCATGTGTTGCAGTGGGATTCAGTTCAGTTGGGTGAGGGTTTAGCCTTTGTTGAGGAGCCGGCAGCTATTTTGGCCAGAGATGTCAGGAGATTGAGGTCTCGAGAGATCCCGATTGTTAACGTTCAGTGGAGGCACCGTCCAGTCGAGGAGGCTACCTGGGAAACTGAGAGAGATATGCGGGATTAGTATCTGCAGCTATTTTAGCCTTCAGGTACCCCTTGACCTTGACTTTCGAGGACGAAAGTCCTTTTTAGTAGTGGATGATGTAATGACCATTCTGGTTATTTCCACGTATACGTTTTCCTTGAACCGTTAGAGCTTGTTTTTTAGCGGCCCCAAGTCACGTAAGGCTCGTCAGGACCGGTATTTCGGTGTCGGGTCCATTTGTTTGGTCGCATTATAAGTTTTGAAGTCAAGCAAGTCGGCAAAAGTTATCGTAAGTTCTTTAATAAATTTTCTGAACTTTGGGTAAAATGTTTCAGGTCTTTTCTCTCAATATATAAAGAGTCAGAAGTCCCGCGAAATACTAAATCGAAGGTCTACGAGTCTAGTTTCCAACGCACAAAACCTCACATCCAACGGATCCCGGAGTAAAAAGTTATGACTATTTTACCGCGGACTGTCTGGCAGAAAATGGGTTGCGAACCGGGTCGCGAACCGGGTCGGGTCAAAGTCGATTTAAGCCTCAACTCCACATTTTAAAATGCCATTTCAGTTCCAAAACAGTGAGAAAACATAAGGGAGGGTTCCAAGAGAGTTCTTTAGTATCGAAATCGTGCGTATTTGAAAATATTTTAATGGAGATAGTAAATTTAGTTATGTTAAAAGTTATTATTATAATATAGTAGGTTTTATTCGAAATAATTTTTTACGAATTATGGTATATTTAAAAAGTTATATTTATTATACCACGAATTTATGCAATACCCAAATTTATGTATAATGAGGTTGAAAAGAGAGGGATAGTGTGATACTTCCACGTGGTGGGAAGTGAGAATGTGGTGTCAATATATATCACTGATGAGTGGCACCATTTTGGTCCAATTGATCATTTCTTTTTATTTATCCTAACTAGAAAATATTTTAGCTAGCACTTGGTAGTCGGCTACAGTAGTAATATAGGATTGAACTTTAACAACTTTTGGGGATTCTTTTTTTTCTCCCTTGGAAATTTATCTCTCACTTAAAAAGGAAATTGTCGATGAACCATTTTGGCGATTTAGTTAATAATTGATAAACGTCAATTATCTACATCAAGTTATTCAAGCCTAAATCCGATTCTGATTTAGTTTTGGATTTTCTCGAAGTGGTTCGAGCTTGGACATCATCTTAGCAGCTTGTCATCGGACGACAGGTAGGTTACAGTTTATTTTCCCTAGACTCCGCATGTATAAAATAAAATTGTATTAATGGGCAACCTTGGGTTGCTTTATTAGGTTGGTACCACAGACCTCGACCGCCTTATTCATGTCCGCCTAGTTTTGTTCCTCCGTTGCTTGTAGTATTTGCCAATATATTTTATTTACCCTTGTGGTCCTGTGAGGCCTTGTTGACTCTGGAACATAGAAGGTGGGATTTTGGGAATGTCCGCGAGTCCCGGGCATAAAATTATCCTTCTAGGCTGGTTATGCTTGCTGAGTAGCTGTGGGCCTGTGCAGGGTCGATAGGTTGATTGTAAGCTGCTGGGCAGCTGTTGTGTGTGATCATACCATTTCCATGCATATAAAGAGGTTTTATCCATGTTTTACATATGGTTTTTTGGCTTCGGGCCTACTGGCACTAATTCTAAACCTTGCATTGGCCCGCGGGGCCGTTTTTGATGGAAATGATTTGGAAATGGTTTTGATTTTAACTTGTGAATATTCCTGGGTAAAAAGGAAGTAAAATTATTGTTTTAAAACACCAGTTTTACTACACGCTAGACTCGGCAGGGCCGGGGTGCTAGTTGAGTTTTCTTGCTACTTGAGATGATTTTTAGCCTCGGTCGGACCGAGCACCTGAGATGACTTTCTACTGTTTAGACCCGGTTATGCCCGGGCACCCTTGGAGGGGTTTTTTGAGATATTTTCCTACTACTTTAGTCCTGGACAGGGTCTGGGCATGCATATTCGAGACTGGGTCTCTATCTTGATACCGGACTTGCTTCCGGACGACATGTTTTGATACTGAGTTGTAGTATGGGGTCTGGGACCTCCATGGACCTTGCCATCCGGGCCAGGGGCTACGGGCTGCGTGTGCCGGAGGAGGGGTATATGGTGGAGTAGAGGTATATGGGCAGTGTCCTTCCATGGAACCTACCTGCTGGGCCGGATCGGCGCTGGAGGAGGTACATACAGAGATACCATTTCACTTGAGATCTTCATGCATCATATCATTCATTGTTTGAGGCTCCACCCTTGTTTGTTGTTTGTTGATTGTACGCTCCGGTAGTATGGGATGCCGGAGGGTTTGTTTTCACTTGTTTGTGTTCCTAGGTTGTATGGGCGGCCGGGGGACTGTAGGTAGACTTTTGCTATTTACTTACAGAATTGCTCTCTATTATGGATAAGTATGAGATTGGTTACTGCTAGACTGTTAGTTTCTGGATTTGAGATTGATATGATTAGTTGAGTTTGATTCATGTCTCTGAGCATGCCTATCATTCTTTCTCTCTCTCTTCTTACACTTGAGGTTACCGGTATACCGTCCATTTCGTAAACTTATTATGTATACACTGTTATTGCAAGGACCCCAGGTGCGTTATTTCTTACTTCACCTGTGCCTATGGTGTGTATATTCTGCTTACTGGCCTCACATGTGATTCTGTTGATTTCCCTCTGGGCTAGTTCCTGTGTACTTTTCATTGATTTCCGTGACTACTTGCTTCTATTCTGTCTGTTACTACGCTTTTATCTTATATGTGCCCAGTTGGCCTATGATACCTACTGGGTACCTTATGCTTCGCATTTGGTGCTCACCCTACCCCCTTGCATCTTTGGGTGCAGATCCTAGCGTGGGCCATCGCCGTTAGATCGCTGTGATTCGTGCTTGGAGATCTGTTGGGGACTACTTCAGACTGAGGGTGAGCTCTTGGCGATCGGAGCTTAGCTTTAGTTTATCTTTTGCTTCATGTACTCTATTACCATTCAGAGACATCTGTATATATTGTTTTGGATTATTTGCACTCGATGTATGTAGTTTGGGCTCTATACTATGATACCAGGTCTTGGGGTTTGGTTTAGTTTTCGCATATGTATATATTTATAGTCCCTTTATCTATTCTCCTCGTCTTGTTCTCTTAATTGTTAGATAGTAGCCCATTACTAACTGTTCTGGGCTACGGGGATTGGTTCACCTACCGTGGGTTGTAGGTGCTATCATGACCGAGAAATTGGGTCGTGACAACCTAGTACAAGCCACCTTCACTGATCCTCCCTTCATTCGAGGCCTGTTGTAGTTCAGATCGTGGTAAGCTCTTGGCACTTTTGGAGACTTTACATGCTTTCCATCTTATATATTCTGTCTATATTTTGTATTTTGGATAGAAAGAGTCTGTTGTATAGCTACTCCTTGCTTTAGTCGCTCTTGTACTAGTGACACCAGGTCCGAGTTGGTTCTCGTGTATATTTTTTCTCTTTGGTCACTTTAGGGCCTTCTTATGTATATTTTGTAGGATAGTATGTATATATGCTATTGGCCCTGTCTCTTCATTTATGTCTTCTACTTTTCCTTATTTTAACTGCTTTATTATCTTCCGCATCATTGGGTTTGGCTTGCCTATCGGAGGGGTTATGCAGGCGCCATCATGACCGATTTGGGGTCGTGATATCTAGTCGCGCCTCTTTGGGTTTGGGGCATGACAAACTTGGTATCAGAGCAATATTGTGTCCTAGAAAGTCTACAAGTAGTGTCTAGTAAAGTCTTTCTTAAGGGTGTGTTATGCACCACACTTATAATCAGGAGGCTATAGGGAATTTAGGATAGATTATTATCCTTTTATCTTTTAAATCATGTTGTAGAGCTGTGTTTTAAAGAGTTTGATTACGAAATCTAGCAGAAGAGATTCACAATCATCAAAACTTATGGAAAGTTTTATTCTGATTCGAGGCGTCATAGCATTTTCAATAATTGGTTGCTTGTGTTGTGTACTGACCTGTTCAGTCATTATTAAAAGACACCTCGATGCGAGTTACATGAACTTGGAATTACGCTCTCGAATTAAATTGGGTTGACACAATGAAAAAATTTAGAATTTGAAATTTTGGGTAAGGCTGACGTCATCCTGCTATAGCGGGAATTTTCCCGCTATAGCACCGTCACTATAGCGGCCGACAGGTTTCTATAGCAGGACGATAGAACTAGTAACCCAAAACAGATTTTATAACCTTATTTTCTCCTCTTCAGTTGCAAAAAGGGATGAGGCTTGCTCTAAAAACTCTCCTAGGGTGCATCATGTCCTGGGAGAAATAGGGAGGAGGGATTTCTGCTCAAATGGAGTAAAACCCATGGATTTTATGCTGACTTCTCACCTGGAATCGCCTTCAGGGAGCTAAAGTTTGCTTTTAAACTTCTGTAGCAGCTACTTGGCGTCCAGGTTGGCTAGGTTTAACTGAGTAGTTTAGACCTATGTTGAAAAACATGACATAATGTAGATTGATAGGATATTGTATGCTTAAGCCCTCGGGTCCTGTGTTTAGATGGATAAAACGTGTTAAACCTTGTTGTTTAGGGTGGGAATTTACTGTTATGAGTAATATTGACCTTGTACTTGATTGTTTATGTTTACTTTATGGTTATTAATCCCCGGATAACCAGGTTATGGGTGGGTTTTTGAAGCTAGTACTGGTTAATAGTAAGGGTTGTCAAGTATTAGCAAATTTCCCAATTCTAGCATAACGAAGGGAAATAGTTTTGGTAAGGAGGTCCTGAGTAAGAGGAGGTAAAGGTAAATCTTTAGATTGATGAATGTGCAATCCTAAAGGACTCTAGTATTGAAGGTTTACGAATTAATGTGCTTAAATGAATATGCCGGGGGTTAGACTTCAGACAAGGCCATCTAAGTTAGAATAATGAATCATATTTGTTTGGGTATGTGATTGTTAATGCAAACCAATATGTGTTATGTGTGGATAATGACTGTCTCTTTAGTATTACTTGCACAATACATGTTCAGGAAAAAGGAATGGTTGTTAAATAATATCCTAAGTATTAATCACATGCAATGAGTCTGTCTTGAAAACTTATTGGTTGTACAAGTGTTGTATGCTATTCATTGTAGCTATGATTGTTATGATATCTACTGTTCATTGGTTGGCTCAGGTACTACGCCTGTTATAGGTTATAATACTTATAGGTTGGCTCAGGTACCACTCCTGGTACAGTTTCTATGATTTCTTAGTTGGCTCGAGTACCATGCCGGTAGAGTACATGGACAAGATCTCATCTCCTGCAGGTCATGACTAGTGGTCAACCATTAGTCCCCTAGCATGTGTGTACATGTTATTTGATATTTATTATTGGCATTCATGTTGGTTTCTTGAGTGAACCAGGTTTATCTATTATTGATGTTCAATATGTGTTGGTTCTCTGAGAGGGCCGGGATTTATTATTGTTTGACATACATGTTGGTCCTTGAGCGGCCAAATTTGTGTGTTTAAGTACTAAGGTAGTTTCTTATGTAAATCGAGGTTGCATATTTAATTCCATAGGTGATGTCCTAGGGATCCTTGGGTGGTCCGGGTTGCTTGCAAGCTGTGACATAATTATATGTGGTATGTCTACTTGCATAGTGGGGAATGTTCTATATGGTTGTTGAGCTCGGTTATGGACTGAGAGTCTTATTAGTAGTCACTTGACTTGGTTGTTACGTGGTTGTCTAATTTTATTCTGTTACTATTGTACATTCACGACTCCTACTTTTAGCAAGGGTGACAAGCCAGGTGGCGGTGATGTCTGGGTTAATTGATAACATGGCTAAGATTTTGAGGTGTATCTCTTGATTATCAAGATGGGTAGGCTTGGAGAGTCTAAGGTTTATAAGGGACAGGGTATGACCGGGTTAAGAGAGTGGGGTGTTCGCTAATATTTGAGTTGGCAGCGGATTAGTGTAAGGAAGTTTGCGGGAAACGTATAGATCATATGTAATGTACTTGGGTAGTAAGAGTTGTTGATAAAGACCGTTGGCTGAGTAACTCACAAGTTTTATGAATTCTTTCTGGATATTTACATGATGTTAAGTGGCGGATTTGGATTGACCAATGATGCCTACCAATATGTGTTGTTTATACTGATACTACTCTTGATATGCCTTTTGGAGTATAGTCTGGTTACATGATCAATTGATGTTTCTCAGGTCATGACGATGGCAATCTACAGAAGCTTCTACTCATCTCTTCCTATGGTGAGAGCTGTGTCTTATTCTTATTACTTCCCTTTGTAGCTCTTATACCTGTTTAGACAAATTTTTAGGGAGGATTTCCATTGTTTTTAAAAATGAGAGTTTCATTGTATTAAATAATTGAGACTGGTTTTCTATCAAGGCAAATTTAATGTTTTCTTATTGACTTCCGCATGTTCATTTTATTTGGGTGGTAAGGGTTCTCCTACCTAGGCGATTTAGGGTAGGTGCTTGCATGATCCGGTAGTTGGGTCATAACAATTTGGTATTAGAGCCTAGGTTACCAATATCCCAGTACAAGAGCAAATGTGGAATAAAGTCCTGCGGATTAGTGTGTTGACGTTCACATCTAATCTTTGTGGAACTATGATGCATTCTAGGAAATTATTACACTTTTTGCCTCCTTTCGTGCAGTCTGTTGCTTGCTTGCCTGGGTTGAGTCCAATTGGTATCTCTTGATTCCAATTGGTATCTCTTGATTCCAATTGGTATCTCTTGATTCCAATTGGTATCTTGACGAAGTAAATGGATGTCGTTAACCCCGACTAAAATGACACAAGCAAGGGAAGTTAGAATCGGGAAGTTTCCAATTGGTATCTGGCCATAGAGGCTGTGTAAATGCATAGATAATCGGTTGATGGTCATCCATGAGGCAAATAAAGGATAATAAAAAGGACTCAATTCAGTAATGAAACCTGAGATAGGTGCTTATGTGTAATTATATTTTTTGAATGACTGCGAATATGTGAAATGTGATTGCTTGAATTACTGTGAAATGCGTGGTTAGTGAAAGGTCATAACTTGATTATATGTTGATGGTTAAAGGGAGTTATTTTCTATGTGGCTAGCTGAAACTATGTGCTAAATGTTGTGCATGGGTTTATCATTAGTAAAGCGGTAAGGGGATGAAACTGGCTTGCGATAGTGGGAAACTCTGATTTTAGGACAGTCGGGATTTGGTTGGAAACCATGAGGGAAAAAGCTATTATTGTATAATAGTGGGAAATTGCTGTTATGATCGGTTTGTTAGTATGATTCATAACTGGTTTTGTGATAATGTGATGCTAAGTTCTTTTTTATGCATTGTTGGGTTAGGTCTTGAGGTTATATTTAAGGGCACAATGCAATTTCAGGTGTTCAGATTGATAACAGGGAATAGGAAATGGAGAAACTTTGCAGAAATTGACAATTTCTGGGCTGCTGCCATTGGGCTGCCATAGCGGTGCTGATCTGCTACGACGATCTCGGTATAGCGGGAATTTTTTTGCTATAGAGGTGTCGCAGTAGCGGCGTACATGCCGCTATAGCAAAAGGGTCGGGACATAATCCCTGCCCTATTTTCCCCTATTTTGCTTTTCATTCTCGAGGTGTTTTAAATTGTCAGTAAGATGTGAGCTACTACGTGAGTCATGGAAATCGCTTATAAATAAATATAGCATGCATTTAATAGTAAAATTGTTAAAACTGGCATCCATGTGCGTTAAAATAAAAAGGGAAAAGAAATGGGAAAACATTGTCTATTATATGCCCCGAAATGGGGGCAAACCCAAAAACAAAAATAGTATATTAGAAGGGGGATGGGGAGAAGGGATGATATGCACCAAGGCCCCTAGATGGATGCCCTGTCTCCATCGTGAGCTGCCGAGGTGGGGTCCTCTACCTTAGTGTCGCTCAAGAAAAGGAACTCCCCCATATCCCCTGGCTCCAGCTGGGGGAGCTCCTGGTCAGGGATGGCGCAGCTAAACATGACCTTTATGGTCTTCCATATCCATTCAAGCATGCGGTCCTGGGAGCACCTCTTCCTCTTCTCCTCATCGAGCTCTCTGTGGAGCTCTTCATAGTCCTGTGTAAGGGGATGTGGGGCTGCGACGCTAGAGGGAGCATTCTCCATGAATCTCTTGACCGTCGCCAAGTCTGCCTCTAGGAGACTGCTAGTGATCAAGGGCTGGGACTGGGTGGGAGGTGCAGAATCATCAACTTCATCATCAGTTCCCTCTGTAACTCAACTGATCTCGGCCTCACCTACCTTCCTCTTCTTCTTTCCCTTGGAAGTGATCAACTTTACTCAGAGGGGGTGGCAGTCGGGGTCCATCTCCAGCTCCCTGTCAGTCTCCTCCTCGGGCACCTTAGCTCACCTGCACACTGCAGACACCAGCCCAGGAAAGTAGGGGCCCTTCTGGCTACCCCGATAGAAGTCCTTCCACTTAGACACAATCTGTGCCCCCATGTTCAGCTGTATGCCCTGTATGGAGCAGGCCATCACCAAAGCCCAAGGATAGGTCACGTCAGTAAGGTTGCCTGATAGATGAATCCTCTGGGACACCAGGTTCAACCACCTCCTAGCATCGACTGTGAAGTAACTGCTCGTGATGCCCTCAGTGTTGGGCTAATAGACCTGCTCCCTGAACTCCTCCTCTACCAGAGTGTCCCACAACCATTTCATATCCATCTCCTGAAGCTTGGCGTCATACGCGACATTTGAAATATGAGGCACTCCTAGTACCTTATTGATGGTCCGGATACCATGGGGACATCCACTCCTCAAATGAGAATGGAGGGGTTGGGGTCATCCCAAAGCATAGTAGGGAGTATGGCATAGAACTCCCTTACCCAGCTTAAGACCATGGAAGGGGGAGCCTCCACCAGTGGACCCCAGCAAAAATCCTGGAGTTGCCTGTAGAATGCACTTGCCTTTTCAGCCATACCTCTCATGTTGAAACCCCTCTCATAGAAAAAATCGGTCCTCCGGTAGTCATGAAATCTCACCTGACTAGCATCATCGGGGAACCTCTCATAAGCTAGAGTGTGTTCTTGGTTTGCATCCATTGGGTTGTTAAACCTGTAAATTAACAAAAAAAGGTTGAGTTAGAACTCGTAAGGTGCTAAGGAAATCAATTTCGGAGGAAAGGCCAATGCCTTGGCCTGTCTGAGAGGCTATTTCCTGCAGCCTACCACTATAGAAAACTGCATCACGCTATGGCGCTATCATTATAGTGGGAATTAATCCACTATAGCAGCCTACATCATTCCAAAAATTCAAGAGATGCAACAATGGCACCTCTCGATCAAAATTCAATTTTTGACATTTCAAGTTTAGATCAGTGTTTTCAAAGTACCCTAATACTAGTTTATTTAAAATTTGGGCATTATAACTCCAAAAACCTACCCAAATCATCATTCCAAAAACAAGGATGACCCTTCATTTCCTCTACAGTTTTGAGCCCTTTCGGCCATGAACCCCAAAATTTTTATGCCCACAATGCTATGGAAGCATTGTAAACATAAGGGAAGTATTCATGCTTCAAGGATTTGGCCAATCAAGCCCCGAAATTTAAATTTTGAAAACAACCCACGACCCATGCTATACATCCATTTCAAGCCTAGAAGGAGAAAAATTGTGCAACAAAGTAAGAAAAGTAAAGTTTAGTGATAGTTACCTTATTTTCGATGATGGGAGCAAAATGATCAGGGGAGGAAAATGAGTTTTTTGGGTGAAAGAGGGAGAAATGGGTTCCCCCTTAAATTATTGGCACCCTCTATAGCGGTCACCTCCCGCTACAACGGTGTTGCTATAGCAGAAATAATCTCGCTATAGCAGGATCTAGACCACCGAGAATTGAAACAATAATTTTCTCGCATGTTTGAAATCTTTTCACTCTGGTATATAAATGAGGCCCAGATTACTTGGGCCCTCGGGGAAGGGTTACTCTAATTAGTCTCATGCGACTAGAAGGAGGGAATTTTCTCGACAGGGTGAAGTATTAATAATTTTGACTTTAGTTTTTGGTACACCAAAGGGATTGAATTTTTGGTGGTTCGCATAAGGTTGTACTTACATTGTCATGATAAAGGCGTTAAGGTTTAATAATCTAGTTCATTCATTACTACTATAATAGTGATCGTTCAGGGATGAACAATGGGTAAGTTGGTATCTGTTGTAACATCCTATTCAATCGTTATTAAAAGACACCTCGATGTGGGTTAAAGGAACTTGTAATTATGCTCTCGAATTAAATTGGGGTGACATAATGAAAATTTTAAAATTTGAAATTTTGGGTCGGGATGATGTCATCCTGCTATAGGAAGAATTTTCTTGCTATAACGCCATCGCTGTAGCGGCTGGCAGGTCGCTATAGCGGGACGACAGAACTAGTAACCCAGAATTGGTTTTATAACCTTGTTTTCTCCTCTTCAGATGCAAAAAACAGACGAGTCTTTCTCTAAAAATCTTCCTAAGGAGCCTCATGGCTTGGGAGTAATGGAGAGGAGGGGCTCGAATGGGTAAAACCCATGGATTCTACACTGACTTCTCTCTAGAATTGCCATCACGGAGCCAAAGTTTGCTTTCAGACTTCTGTAGCAGCTGCTTGGCATCCAGGTAGGCTAGTTTTAACTGAGTAGTTTAGACCTGGGTTGAAAAGCATGACATAATGTAGATTGATAGGAGATTGTATGCTTAGGCCCTCGGGTACGATGTTTGGATGGATAAAATGTGTTAAACCTTGCTATTTGGGGTGGGAATTTACTGTTATGAGTAATGATTACCCTATACTTGATTGTTTATATTTATGTTATAGTTATTAATCCCCGAATAACCAAATTATAGGTGGGTTTTCAAAGCTAGTACTAGTTAATGGTAAGGGTTATTAAGTATTAGCAGATTTCCCGATTCTAGCATCACGAAGTGAGATAGTATTGGTAAAGAGGTCTTGGGTATGAGGTGGTAAGGGTTAAACTTTAGGTAAATGAATGTGCAATCCTTAAGGACTCTAGTATTGAAGGTTTACAAATTAATGTGCTTAAATGAGTAAGCTGGGGGTTAGACTTTGGTCAAGGCCATCTAAGTTAGAATAATAAATTATGCCTGTTTGGGTAGGTGATGGTTAATGTAAACCAATATGTGTTATATGTGCATGATGACTATCTTTATAGTATTACTTGCAAAATACATGTTCAGGAAAGAGGAATAGTAGTTAAATAATATCCTAAGTATTAATCACATGAAATGAGTCTATCTTGAAAACTTATTGGTTGTACAAGTGTTGTAGGCTATTCATTGTGGCTGTGATTATTGTGATATCTATTGTTCATTGGTTGGCTCGGGTACCACGCCTACTATAGGTTCTAATTTTTATTGATTGGCTCGGGTACCACGCCTGGTACAGGTTCTATCATTTCTTGGTTGGCTCGGGTACCACTCCAGTACAGTACATGGATAAGAGCTCGTCCCCTACAGGTCATGACTAGTGGGCAACCATAAGTCCCTTGGCATATATGTATAGGTTATTTGATATTCATTATTTCTGTTTATGTTAGTTCCTTGAGTGAACCGAGCATATCTGTTGCTGATGTTCAGAATATATTGGTTCCCTAAGAGGGCCAAGATTTAATGTTATTTGACATATATGTTGGTGCTTGAGTGGCCGAATTGGTGTATTTAAATGCTAAGGTGGTTTATCGTGTAAACTGGGGTTGCATGTTAAATGCGATAGGTGATGTCCTAGGGATCCTTGGGTGGTCAGGGTTGCTTGTAAGTTGTGACATAATTATATGTTGTATGTTTACTAGCATAGTGGGGCATGGTTTATATGGTTGTTGAGTCCAGTTAATGATTGGGAGTCTTATTGGTAGTCACTTGACTTGGTTGTTACGTGGTTCTCTTATTTTATTCTGTTAGTGTTGTATATTCATGACTCCTACTTTTGGCAAGGGTGATAGGCCAGGTGGCGGTGATGTCTGGGTTAGTTGGTAATAGGGCTGAGATTTTGAGGTGTATCTCTTGATTGCCAAGATGGGTAGGCTTGGAGTGTTAAGGATGGGTAGGCCAAAATTGTGCAACAAAAAAAAATGTTTTATTATTGACTTTCGCATGTCCATTTTATTCGAGTGTTAAGGATTCTCCTACCTAGGTAATTTAGGAGAGATGCCCACACGATTCAGTAGTTGGGTCGTGACATATTGAGGTAAGTTTTAGTTCCTCCTACGAGTCTGTTTTGTAGATGGTCGTGTGGAGCCCCATGAGTTTCTGGTAGCTGCTAGTGGCCTTGTGAGGTATGCAATATGTTTTTTGGGGCTGTTTTTCAGGTGTTGTATAGTATGGTGTATAGACTATGTTTTGCTAAAAATTATAGAAATTTCTAGCCTTGTTCATGCATTTTATTCCACGTTCGAGGACAAATATTCCTAAGGGGGAGGATGTAATACCTCAGGTTTTTATGATTGTCTTTCATTCTGTGTCGAAGGCTTACGAGCTTAAAATTGAGAATTTTATTAATATTGCGCGTGTTTCAGAATATCAGATTTAAATTAAAATTTGATATATATATATATATATTTTCTTCCTAATATGTCTTAAACATTTATGAAAATATATTTTGATGATATATAGAGGTAAGTATTTATTTTTTAAGAGTTTTATAATTTATTAATATTTTAACAAAGGTAGTAAGTCTAATTATACTAAAAAATTATTATTATATGAGGTAGGCTTTGTTCAAAATAATTTTTCATAAATTATAATATTTGTAAAAAATTATAAATATTTTACCACAAACCTATGTAATATCCAAGTATATATATATGATGAACCTTAGTAAAGAGTTTAATAAATAAGGATGGGTGAGGTGTTGACACCATCCACCCCACGTGGAAGATACTCAAAGGAAGAACAAGGTGTATGTATGTGTGGATAATTTTTACCTTTCACTTATTAATAATGTTATTACTTATTCTTAACTTTAATGTTGGCAAAGTTTTTTTTATTATCGTATATATATATATATATATATATCCCCATATTCATACTTTTCATTTTCCATTTATTTGTTATAGACTCATAGCTTAGCATCTATATCTTCTTATATACATAGAAGAGGAAAGTCAGTAGGAAAATATTTTTACGCGATATTCGACCACCGAAAGAAAGTCAATTATCTACATCAAGTTATTCGAGCTCGAATCCTGGTATGTAAAGGCTATTCCTTTCTTTTTTTGGTATGATTCTGTAAGATTTGTGATTGGGGTCTAGCGTGCTATCGAAGAGTCATTTGTGAATCTCTTAATTTGTATTAGTGTTACTATTTATTAAAAACTCATATCTGGTGATGTCGATTCCCTATCAGGTTGAGGAGTAGGAGGTGGTGTGTATATTGTTATGGTTATTAAATTTTTGTGATGGCTAGGTTAATCGTGGTATTATAATTATGTTGAGGGTTATGATTAGTTATGTAGCTCAGGGTCAACTATGGGTGTACGTGTTTAGTTGGTGGTATGCCATAGGTTGTGAAGCTTGGGTAATGGCCTTGTTGTGAGTGTTGTGGGCTGTTTTTTTATGCTTGCATATAGTCATATGTTTTGCTATACATTGTTGTATGTACAACCTTTGGGGCTTTGTGAGAACCTGTAAGGCCATAAGGGTGTTTGGCAGGATCGAGCCATGGCTTTGGAAATAACTGTAAGGCCGTGAGTGTTTTTGATAGGATTGCACTTGTGTTTTTGCTAGCTTGTAAGGCCGTGACTGTTTTTGATAAGGTTAAGCTATTGTCCTTCCAAAGCCTATAAGGCGTGACTATTTCTGGCAGGGTGGGACTTGTGTATTGCTTTGCATTATTTTGTATTCATATCATGTGCATTTTCTAGTTAGTGTGTGACCAAGGTTGTGGTTATTGTGGGGCCTACAATATAGGCAGGTAAGGTGGTATCGGGATGACATTATTCCTGTGTAGGTTGTGGTTAAAATAATGGTATTATTTCTATTTCAACTTTTGTCATATTGTGATTTCAATATCAGTTATGATATTTTTATTATTCTGTCGCCTTACATACTTGGTACATTATTTTGTACTGATGTCCCCATTGCCTAGGGAGTGCCGTATTCATGCTTACAACTTATTAGGTGAATAAGGGTCCTCATTGCGTGTGATACAAGTTCAGCATATTATTGGTATATTTTGTTCTTTCTAGAGTTGTTGAGTCTGGAGTCATTTTTTGGTTTTGTATAGGTAATGGGTATGTCATGGGCCTATCTTGACTAGTGGTTGGCGAATCTTCATCTTAAAGGCTTGTAGACATATGTTGTGGGTTTGATAATCAGTTGCAGCCTTATTTGACATAGTGTTTATTGTGATTTCAGCCAGCGGCCTGGTTGTCCTTGTATTATGCTTTTGTTATATTCGAGTCTATTTTTGGTGCATATTTTTTGTTTGTCTTAGCCTTAACGGCCTGTATGTATTTTTTGGTTTGATTTATGTTAGTTTGCTCGGTCAAGTGAGGCATCGGGTATGAGTTGTTCCTTCTTAGGTTTGGAGCGTGAGAAACTTGGTTTCAGAGCAATATCATGTCCTAGGGAGTCTATAAGCCGTGTCTAGTAGAGTCTTTCTTATGCTTGTGTTATGTACCACACTTATAATTAGGAGGCTACAGGGAATTTAAGATATATTGTTATCCTTTTATCTTCTAAATCGAGCTATAAAGTAGTGCCTTAAAGAGTTGGATTATCAAAATCTAGCAAAGAGATTCGCAATCATCAGACCTTGTGGAAAGGTCGATTCTAAGTTGAGGTGTTATGGCGTTTCAAGAATTGTGTTGCTTGTGTTAAGGTATGTTTTAGTTCCTATCATGAGTCTATTTCGTAGATGGCTGTGTGGGGCTCGATGAGTTTCTGGTAGCTGTTAGTGGCCTTATGAGGCATGTAATATATTTTTTTGGCTATTTTGCAGGTGTTGTATAGTCAGGTGTATAGGGGATGTTCTGCCAAAAATTCGAGAAATTTCTAGCCTTGCTCGTGTTTCTATTCCACATTCGAGGATAAATGTTCGTAAGGGGGGACGATGTAACACCCCAGTTTTTTATGATCTTCTTTCATCTCGTGTCGAAGGCTTACAAGCCTAAAATTGAGAATTTTATTAATCCTGCACGTGTTTCAGAATATCATATTTGAATTAAAATTTGATAATATGTTATATATATATATATAATCTTACTAAAATGTCTTAAATATTTATGAAAATATATTTAGTTACGATATATTAGTGTATGCATTTATTTTTTTAGAGTTTTATAATTTATTTATATTTTAATGGAAATAGTTAGTCTTATTATATTGAAAAATTATTGTTATATGAGGTATACTTTATTCGAAATAATTTTTCATAAATTATAATATTTACAAAAGGTTATGAACATTTTACCATAAACCTATGCAATACCCGAGTATATACCTGTGATGAACCTCAATAAAGGGTTTAATTAATAAGGAGGGATGGGGTGTTGAAACCACTCACCCCACGTGAAAGATGCTTAAAAGGACATCAAGGTGTAAGCATGTGTGGATAACTTTTACCTTTCACTTATGAATAATGTTATTAATTATTCTTCATGTTAATGTTGGCAAAGATTTATTTTATTACCGAAGATATATTTTTATCTGTAATGACCCTTTCAGTTATTTACGCGTATTTGCATTTCTTGTACCATTAGAGCTTGCCTGTAGCGGCCCCAAGTTATTTATCGCTTGCTGGGATCGGTAGTTCGGTGCCCGAGCCATTTGTTTGGTCTTTTTGGCCGTTCTTCATTTTAGAGCTTTAAGCTTTTGAAATCGTTGACTTTAGTCAACATTCTTGGTGAACGTGCTCGGAATTGAATTTTGAAAGTTTTGTTAGCTCCGAAGCGTGGACATTGGTCTAGTGGGACCTTTGGTCGGGATCTAAGAGCTTTTCAGCTTGGAATTCTTTCTCATTCTGTGTTTTTAGGCTAGTTGGGCTTGTTTGGTTGACTTTGGTCAACATTCGAAGAAAATTCCCTAAGATGGAAATTCCGTCAGCGCTGTTAGCTCCGAAATACCAAGTTTGTGTTAGGTAGTTGGTTGGTTCGGGTCCCGGGTGATCCGGGCTCAATTTGGGTGTTTGGTTGGCGTTAGTTAGTATTGATTTCGGTCAACATTTCTCTGAGATGATCTCGTATGGAAATTTCATTAATTCCGTAGAGTCTAAAACGCCATTTCCACTATAGTAGCATATTTGGTTTTTGAGTATCGGGTTCCGATTGTACCTGAAGTGTCCCATTGAGTTTTTCAAAAGTTGTAGGTTTTTGGCTGTTGTAGGTGTAGGCTTCAAGCCTTAATCGCGATCGCGAGCCTCGTCCCTCGCGATCGCGATGACGCATCTGGTGCCCTGTTCTTCGCGATCGCGTGATCGTCTGTCACGATCTCGATGAAGCCTGTCCTCCCTTATTATTTGCAACCGCATGGCTAGCCTTCGCGACCGCGAGGGGTCCCTTCGCGATCACAATGAAGGACTCCTGGGCAGTATATAGGTCCCCAACTTCGTCTTCTTCACTCTAAAAACCAATTTCTCCATTGATAATGGATCCAAGCTTGTCTAAGCATTGTTGTGACTCAACTCTTGGTGTTGGGGTGCAAATTTATTAGCCTTGATCGTTCCTCCATCTTTATTGGTGAGGTTTGTCCGCTTAAATCTGTTAAATTCATCCCCTTTCATTCTTAATTTGTTCATGAAGTGGCTGGCTATTTTGAGCCATTTCCCCTAGTTAGATTTCTTCTTACTTTGAGCATGCACACTAGGAGTGTGGTGATCATGGTGCATTCTTCCATTTTTGGTTTTGATTTACGGGGCCCACGGTCCCACTGGTGACACGAATTTTGACCCAGCTATTTCTATAGTATTATGGGTATCTTTAGTCTTATTTTGATGTATAAATTATTATGTTGGTAGTGGTTTTACAATTTGGAGCGTCCCGGAGCAGTTCGTGCCTGGACGACGCCGTTCCCGCAACTATTCATCGGACGACAGGTAGGTTATGGCTTTCCCTATCTAGACTCTGTGTATATAGGCTATAACTGCATTAATTAGTATCCTTGGGTGGGTTTTTTTATGTTGGTACCCTAGACCTTTCCCGTCTTTTCTATCCTAGCATGCTTCGGGCACCCTTTGAGAGGGTCTTTTGAGATTACTACTACTGATTTAGACTCGGGTCAAAGCCAGGCATGTACTACGAGATTCTGCGTTTTGAGCTACACTTGAGATTGCATAGTTTTGTATGTGGTCAAGTGGTAGACCTCCATGGACACCTGTTGTTCTTAGGCCACAGACTATGGGTCGACGCAGCATGCCAGGAAGGGGTGTGTACATCGTAGGAGAGGTATACGAGAAAGAGCCTTCCATGGATCCTGCCTCTATTGGGCCTTATAAGTGCCAAAGAGGGTAACATACAGTCACTATTACATCAGATTCATCATCAACATGCATATTTCACTCAGATTCCACCCTTGTTTGCTGTGTGTTCAGTGTACGCTCCCATTGTATGGGTAGCCGGAGGGTTTGCTTTCACTTGATTGCGTTCCTCGTTTGTATGGGCGGCCGTTGGGACTATAGGTAGATTATGTTATTCCTGTCAGCTTATAGAGATTGTTATGATTCTTGGTCCTTGTGAATTTGTAAGTTTTATCCTGTTGAGGCTCCGAGTTTTAGGCTTGAGTATTGAGGGGATAGTGAGTCCTATATCTTTGAGGTGCCATCGGGTGTCCTCCTGAGCTGTTGTGATTTATTGGATGTTGTTCCTTATCTTGATTCAGCTGAGTAGAAACTATTGGTTCCTATGGCTTAGTTATTCCATTCTAGGTTGTAAATTGTGAGAATGATCCCGAGTTATGCTTATCTGGAGGGTTAGTGTTTAAAGTATGTTTCCATTATTTTATGACTTCTAGTTGATTATGTTGGATTGCTTTCCCTCTTTCCCTTCTTACTTAAGGTTACCGATATACCGCTATGTTCCTGATTCTCTCTCTCTCTATTTATTCTATTGTTGCAAGGATCCCAGGTGCGTCCTTCTTTCTTACACCTGTGTTTCTGTGTTTTGTATATCTTCTGTGCTAGCATTGTATTCTTATAACTCTTGGTTTTCTATTCTCCGTGCTAGTTCCTTGTGGTTTCTCTATTGCTTCGGTGAATACTTTCTTGCTATCTACTACATACTATTTTTATATCTTATATGCGCTCAGTCGACCAATGATGCCTACTGAGTACCCATTATCTTTTGTTACTTCTAGCACTTGTATTCTATAAGAAGCTTCTGTACTATCAATACCAAGTCTTGGGGTTGGTGTAGTTTCATTATTTATATATTCAGGTTTTGCTTTCGCTTTATCTATCTTTATGTTATCATTTTGCTTATTTCTGTTTATTGTGCGTATCGGTTATGTGGTAGCCCATTGCTAATCGTTCTGGGCTACAAGAATTGGTTCACCTATTGAGGGGTCGTCGGTGCCAATATGACTTGAGAAATTGGGTCGAGATAGCTTGGTATCGGAGCTCTAGGTTCAACGGTGTCGTGGTACAGAAGCAAGTGTCTATGTAGTTCCTCACAGATTGGTATGATAACGTCCGTATCCTATCTGCGGGAGGCTACAGGGCATTGTTAGGAAAAGTTTTATCTTCTTAGCTCCTTATCATGCGTTCCTGGCTTTATTGACTTCTAAGTACTTCAGTTGTTTCATTCCTTCTCAGATGCCTAAGATGAGTTTGACAACGGGTGATGTCGAGGCTTCTGTGCCTATTGCTTTAGTGCTTCCGTCAGCGCCAGGACTTCAGAGTGAGTTTACCGCATCAGATAGAGAGTGTTGGACCAGCCTAGCCTCCGATTGGATTCATAGCTACCCAAGTTCTTCAGGACATCGTGGCTAGACTCTGAGTCCTCTGATGGGTGTTTCAGTACCCAGTTCTTTGGGCGGTGCCTCAGTCAGGGTTGAGCTTCCAGTTCTCCAGCAGGGTTGTATGTCGGTGTTGTACTATAAGGCGAGATTTCACAAAATGGTTAGGTGTATTGCTAGGACTGGGCCATCAGAGTTTGATAGGGTTCAGAGCTTTGTTGGAGGTTTGATTTCAACACTTCGTTTGGCGACCAAAAATTTGGTTACAGTTGGGACTACCTTTCTTCAGGTAGTGGATCATGCTTGGGCTATTGAGGGTTTATGCCATGAGGCTTATAGAGGTAGTGCTAAGAAACGTCATTGCCAGGATAATTTCCAAGGTTCTCAGACTCGAGGTAGGGGATTCTCCACCAGAGATAGGTTTCATTGCTTCTTATCTACTAGGTTAGTTTCAGTTGCTTCGCAGGTTTCAGAGGGTGGTGTTACTTGACATATTGAGCTTAGCGAATATGGTACGGTTCAGATTCCTCGAGGTTTGCTTTCAGGTTATGTAGGCCATGGTGGCGGGTCAGGTTCAGTAGGATACCCATATATACCCAGTAGGATTTGCTTTCAGTGCAGTGTGCGTGGGCACTTTGCTAGGGATTGTCCCACGATTCCATCTTCTAGTTTGCAGGGTCAGTAGGTGTAATCTCCTAGGGCTTCAGTGCCATCGGCTAGAGATGGAGTGCAGGGTACTAGGGGTGCTCCCCAGATGGTTAGAGGTGGTTTTCTTTCTAGTGGTTCAAGTAAGGGTTGTTGTCGATGTGGTGAGCGTGGGCACCTAGCTAAAAATTGCCCCACGATTGCGTATCCTGGTAAGCCATGTTGTTATAATTATGGAGATATTGGTCACCTTTATAGATCTTATCCCCGGTCAGGGATGGTTAGGCCTTTAACTTCGACTACTCAGTCCAAAGTTAGACCCCGTCAGTCCGATGCCCCTCTTGGTGGGCCTGAGGTATAGTTTCCTGATATTGTTACTCCAGGTAAGGCTTTTGTTACCTTCGGCTTATGATAGTCCTGTTCGCGTGGCGATTCTTTCCCTTCTCTCATTTATTTACTTATATGCCTACCTGCTACTTGTTTAGTTGTTTGGCTACTTGAATTATAGTATCTATGCATTGTTTTCTTGGTAGTTTATTCCTTAGTAGTGAATGGGGTGATTTATCCTTGTGAGGAGTTTTACCTGAAGTTGTAGCTCATGGGTAGTTTTTGTTAGTCACCTTTCTGGTTAGGTTTGTTTCCTATTCCATTATGACTCTAGGCTTGTGTGGAGTCTTCCCTCTTAAGGGGTCCTATATGGTTGTTGCCTAGGCTATTTCCTAGTGTTTGCTAGAAGTTCTTGTATTGGTTTGGTGTTATCAGTGGTTGGGCCAGAGTTTGAGCATTGTCTTACGTTGAGAGGTGTCGGTTATGCTAGCGTGTATAGATTGGTTTTGTTTTTCGGGTGATTAGGATCAACACTCTTTATTTGGTTGGTTTAGGAGGTTCGCAGGTATGTGGGTTGTTTCCATAGTCTCCCTCAGTTTCTTGTCTGGTTGGATTGTCTTATTGTTTCCCCAGTTCCAGTTGGAATGAATTTCGATCGTGGCCCTCTGGTTGAGCTTTTATATTAGTATTGTGATTGAGTTTGGCCTTAGCATTTTCGACTAAGTGTTAACCGTAGCCTCGTGGTTGAGATGTATTCATAGCATTCTGGGTGAGTCGGGCATCCGACCCATTCTTCTCCTACCTTGTTAAGTTTTGACAATGTAAGTATGGGAGCTAAGAAAATGGCTCCAAATTTTATTTGAGGAGGAGTTGTAGGCTTTAGTATATGCTAAGGAAGGGTTTTGTTTAGTTGAAGAAGGAGGGAGATGACTCTTTGTTCGTGCTTGGGTGTTTTAGTAGTTGACTGAGGTGACGACGGAGGTTTGCTTTGGGTTGTGTATTGGTGATTTGATTTGGCTATTTACATATTGTAGTGGTTTTTCCTTCGATTGGTTTGGGATTTCAGTAGTTGCTGCAGTTTTAGCAACTTGTATATTCAAGCCTAGTTGGCTTCGGTTCCTAACGGTTCATTGGCAGCAGTGGGTTCGACAGAGGTTTTGGTTGGCAATTTTAAAGTTGGGTTTCAGTATCATAGACTAGAATACTACTTCGGATGGTTCGTGGTTGGTTTTTTTTAGTTGTAGCTCCTTGGATTGGAAGGCAATGAGTCCAGACGACTTTTTTTCCCCATTTCAGCTGTGGAGTGATAGTTGGCCTTGGACACCTAGTTCTTCACTAAACTTTGAGTTAGGCTGGACATTCTAGATTTTGGCGGTGTTCTGGATAGTACGAGGTTCCTTCTTTCATGGTTGAACAGACTCAGTGGTGTAAGTTTGAGATTCAACAGTGGTGTATGCTATATATGATCAGATTGTGCGGGTTTAGGTTAGCGAGGCTATTTTAAGTTATAATGGTACTTTGAGATTGATCGTCGTCTTCATTTCTGAGAGTTTGAAATTCTTGTTCAGTTGGGTCTTCAAGGGTGGTCTTTTATATGAGGTTCCAGTGTTAGTTAGACTCGGCCAGTATGTACTAGAAGTTCGATATGATACATGCTTCAAAATGGTTGGTTGTGTGCAGATGCAGTAGAGCGGTTGATTTGAACCAAAGGGATGAGTTGAGGGTATATGCAGAAATTCTATATCTAGATGGCGACTTTGAACCCCAGGAACCTCTTCTTTGCCTTCGGGGTGTTTTGACTTGATATTTGTGGGATGGTAGACTCCTTCCGAGGTGAGATAGGTAAGGCAATTTAAAATCCGAATGGTGTTCGAGTATTCAAAGTAGCAACAATGTTTCTTAGAGTTACTTAGATAATGACTACGGACTTCACGGTAGACTTACCACACTATTTGCAAAATCTTGGTTGTTTTAGGTCTGTTGGACAGGTTGCCTTGGTTCATTCGCTTCCACTTGATTCATACTTGACATGGTGCAGCGAAGTTGGGTTCATTCTATAGTTTGGAAATTTCTCCGTCAACACAGGGTGTTCATACATGGCTTTCCTAACCCTGGTGTGCAACTTCAGTCGAGTTCAGATGGGTTGTTCAGTTGGGTTAAGTTATCGAGTTTGATGTTAGCAGAGGTATTTGTTCGTGGGTTGGTGGTTAGTTGGAGTAAAGCTACTACAGTTTTTAGTACGTGCTTTGGGTGAGTGTTTTGGATGGCAAGGACTAGTAGACTATAAAAATGCCTTAGAAAAAATTTGAGCAAAAAGGTTTGATTTGTTCGTGGTAGAGTATAAGTGGGAACTATGGATCCATGGTGTGTTAGTTTATGCTTTGAGGATGGCTTGGGTGTTTGACTTGTATATGAAACTTCCAGTTTTTGGTGCAAAAGGGTTTGATTCGAAATAAAAGGGTTTTGCGGATCAGCAGGTTCATGAGTTAGAGTTTTGGGTTGATGATTTTCTGGTAATCTTGGTTGTGGTTTTGAGCATTCAAGTTCTGTGTGTTGATCGCCTTGCTTCTCTGGTTTTGGTGTTATATTGATGCTTCCGTTTAAGGTTTTCGAGGTTCAATTTGGGTTGGCAGACACTTGGTATTTTGAAGTTTGAGTTTGGATTCTGGCTTTGATTATAAGAAGTTTAGGCTTGGTTGCTTTAATTAGTTCTGTAGGGTTCCATCCGGTCGAGGAGGCTACCCGGGTTGATCGAGAGAGTAGTGCGGGCTTTGTATCCGCTATTCTTTTAATCTCTAGTCTTTCCTTTTTTTATGACTTTTGGGGATGAAAGTCTTTTCAGTAGTGGATGATGTAATCACCCTTACGGTCATTTATGTGTGTTTGGCTTTCTTATACCGTTAGAGCTTTCCTGTAGCAGCCCCAAGTCATTTATGGCTTACTAGGACCGGTAGTTCAGTGCTCGGGCCATTTGTTTGGCCTTTTTGCCCATTCCTCATTTTAAAGCTTTAAGCTATTGAAATCGTTTACTTCAATCAACATTCTTGGTGAACGTGCTCAGAATCGAATTGTGTTAGTTTCGTTAGCTCCAGAGCGTGGACTTTGTTTTAGTGGGACCTTTGGTCAGGATCTGAGAGCTTTTCAACTTGCAATTCTCTCTCATGTTGTGTTTTCAGGCCAGTTGGGCTTGTTTGGTTGACTTTGGTCAACATTCGAAGAAGACGGCCTCAGATGGAAATTCTGTCAGCCGCTATTAGCTCCGAAATGCCGAGTTTGTGTTAGGTAGTTTGTTGGTTCGGGTCTCGGGTGATCCAGGCTCATTTTGGGGGTCTGGTTGGCATTAGTTAGTGTTGACTTTGGTCAATATTTCTCCGAGACGACCTCGTATGGAAGTTTCATCGATTCCATTAAATTTGGAATGTCGTTTCCACCCTAGTAGCATATTTGATTTTTGAGTATCGGGTTCCGATTGTGACCGTAGTGCCCCGTCGAGTTTTTCAAAAGTTACAGGTTTTTGGCTGTTGCAGGTGTAGGCTTCAGGCCTTAATCGCAATCGCAAGCCTCGTCCCTCGCAACCGCGATGAAGCACCTGGTGCTCTGTTCTTCACGATCGCGTGATCGCCTGTCGTGATCATGATGAAGCCCATCCTCCATGTTTTACGCGACTGCGTGGTTAGACTTCATGATTACGATGGTATTGCTAGCGTGGTCCTCGCGACCGCGAGCGGTTCCTTCGCGATCTCGATGAAGGACCCCTGGGTAGTATATAAGTCCCCAACTTCGATTTCTTCACTCTGAAAATTGATTTCTCCATTGATAATGGATCCAAGCTCGTCTAAACATTATTGTGACACAACTCTTGGTGTTGGGGTGCAAATTTCTTGGCCTTGATCGTTCCTCCATCTTTATTAAAGAGTTTTATCAGCTTAAATCCGTTAAATTCATCCTCTTTGATTCTTAATTTGTTCTTGAAGTGGCTGGCTGTTTTGAGCCATTTCCCCTGGTTATATTTCTTCTTACTCTGAGCATGCACACTTAGGAGTGTGGTGATCATGGTGTGTTCTTCCATTTTTAGTTTTGAGTTACGAGGCCCACGGACCCGCTGGTGACCCGAATTTTGACCCAGCTATTTCTATAGCATTATGGGTATCATTAGTCTTGTTTTGATGTATAGGTTATTGTGTTGATAGTGGTTTCACAATTTGCAACGTCCCAGAGCAGTTCGAGCCTGGACAACACCATTCCCGCAGCTATTCGTCAGATGATAGGTAGGTTATGGCTTTCCCTACATAGACTCTGCGTATATAGGCTATAACTGCATTAACTATTATCCTTGGGTGGGTTGTTTAGGTTGGTACCCCAGACCTTGCCCGTCTTTTCTGTCCATTTATTGCATATGCTGATTGTAGTATTCGTGTAGTATTGTATATTACCCTTGTGTTCCTGTGTGACCTTGTATTGACTCTAGAACATATATGGTGGATTATTTGGGAATGTCCGCAAGTCCCGGACATAGAGATATCCTTTTAGGCTGGTTATGAATATTGTAGAGTTGTTGAGCCTGTGCAGGGCTGATAGGAATGTTTGTGAGCCATTTTGGGCTACCCTATTGTTTGCCAGCATATCATACATGAAAAAGGTTTTTCCCTGCATGTTTTACTTCGGTTTTGGCTTTAGGCCTACTATAAATGGTTTTTCCTAAACTTGCATGGCCCCGAGGGCTTATTTTCGGTAATGTGACTTCAAAAGGGTTTTAAAACTGACTTTTATGAAACCTATCATAGTAGAGAGTATATTATGATGATTTGATTACTGATTTCCTACTGATACTAGGCTCGGCTGGGCAAAGCACTAGACTTGATTTCCTACTGATACTAGGCTCGGCTAGGCAAAGCACTAGACTTGATTTCTAGTGGTTTAGACCCGAGCATACTTCGGGCACCCTTTGAGAGGGTCTTTTGAGATTACTACTACTGATTTAGACCTGGGTCGAAGCCGGGCATGTACTAAGAGATTGTGTGTTTTAAGCTACACTTGAGATTGCATGGTTTTGTATGTGGTCGAGGGGTAGACCTCCATGGACCCCTGTCATTCCTGGGCCACAGGCTACGGGCTGACGCAATATTCTAGGAGGGGGGTGTAAAGCGTAGGAGAGGTATACGAGAAAGATCCTTCCATGGATCCTGCCTCTATTGGGCCTTATAGGTCATACGCCCAAATTACGACTCCAAATACTAAGTGTAAGCGGTCGCTGTCAAATATAGAACTCAACAGAGGTTGGGGTCGATCCCACAGGGAATAAGGTGCAAATTAAGTCGTTAGTGAATTAGATGACTAGTAGTCAATAGTTTCCGGTAAATAGGGGGGGGGGGTTTGCGTGACCAATATGTGAACAAAAACACTAAGAACGTACGAGTTTTAATCAATATGAGAGTAAACTAGGGAAGTGTTCACCATGGCATTGTAACAATTTCGATTCAAAGCTTAACCGGGTTCTTTCTATATGCGTGTCACGATGTGATTGAATTAATGGTATCATCTAAACGTTTCTCAACCAAATAGACGAATTTCCTTTTCAATTCTCTCGAACTTGAAAAGGTGAGCTTTTATATTTCAATCCTAAACATCAAGTAGATTAATCTAGTTACAGCATTAATCATAAGACGAGAGTTGGTAGTCTCGAATCCTCGTAGTTAATCAAATTTACCGGTTTTAATCTCTTTACTCAAGCAAATTAAACCTAGGCATGTTCTAATGTTTGCAACCACTAGAAAACGTTAAGAATGAATGATTAACAACGTTACATCATATATATTGAACCCGACGCTACCCGAAATCTATATTGCTACTTTTGCCATGGCTCCCACAACCCTAGTTGTGGGAAGTTAGTTACTCATGCTATTAGGAGAAGAGAAGAAAGTCATATTCATAACAAAGAGAAAAGATTCTTACAATATAATGAACACAAGCTTCAATTATCAAAGAACAAGAAACCAAGATCCCAAGAACAATCAAGAACACGATTCAAGAAGAAGAAAATGTGTTTTGCTCTCAACTTCTCGCTCAAAACTCTCCTAAAACTATTAGGTAATGAATAAATAAATAAACCTAACATAGGGTATTTATAGTAGTCCAGGAAATAAAGTCCAAAAATAAAACATTCGGATTCCGCGTCGCGTTGACGGCTCAGCCTGACGGACCGTCACCACTAGGCAGTGGTGCTGCCTCACTTGACGGTCAGGCTGACGGACCGTCACCTTGGTGACGGGCCATCACGGTGGCCGTCACCGCTAGGCAGTGGTGCTGCCTCACTTAACGGTCGTCTTGACGGTCCGTCACCTTGGTGACTGGCCGTCACGGTGGCCGTCACTCTTATCCAGAGGGTCTTTTTGCTCGTATTTCCTTCCGTTTCTATGTTTGTCTCTCTTTCCTGCAAACATAACATAAAACATCAAAAACGACAACGGTTGCTTGAGAACTTATGGTTATTCTTAGTTTAAAGGAGTCAAATGTACCGTAGAATGGCGGCACATCAACACCCTCAACTTAGACGTTCGCTTGTCCTCAATTAACATGACATAAAAGAAAAACAATAAGACGACTCAACTAAGAAAACAAACTCGTGTCTCTAGCAACTCATGGTCATTCAACGCTTATTCAATTTTAAATCAAGCTCCCTAGTAGCACACAAATGTATGAAATGTTGACTTGCAAGGATCCAAACATGTCATTCTGATATGACATTATATTATGCATACACACGCGCAGCTATCCTAACAGTCAATAGACAATACAGAAATCTTGGTGCCCTCACCACAAAGAAGTCCCACACACCAGATTTAGGACTAGGTAAGGCGCTCTCACTCACAAACGAGTTGAAACAATGCACATACGATGCCATAAGCTTGCCCTTACTATTCTATTTCAGTTTTTTTTCAGAAAGCCGCTCAGGATCACTACAGGACTTGTTAAGGCTTGTAATGAGGCTTCGGGTGCGGGTAGGATACGTTTGGGGAATAGTGACTAAACCCTCCTTGGAATCACCGACCTACTATTTCCACATAACTTTACTTTGTCCATCCTTATTCACCTTTTTATTCCCTTCGTTCTAGCTACAGGTGCGGCCTCTTTATTTTGACACTTCTTTTTATTCCTTTTTCGTTCTTTTTCATCTTTTTTTTTTCGTTTATTTATCTTTCTTTTCTTAGACACACACCCAAAATCTTCATTCTATCCATAACCAATCTTATCCATCCTATTTTCCTTATCATTTACCTCTATAGTCGCCACCCTCAACTTAGGCTAATTGCCTGAGTTGAGGTGCACGATGTCCAAGCAAGGACCAGGGCCAAAACAGGGATTCAAAGTTCAAAAGGAACGGTGACAGGTTATTGAAAGAACAGGGTCAATTATGGCTCAAACAAGGTTTAAAGGGATTATTTGCATTTGGACGGTCTTATAGGCTAAGTGGACTGCACACAAAAAGGGCCTGTGATCCTTTCCTAAGCAACCAACTTCAAACTTAACAAAATAGACCGGGCAAGTTCTAGATGCATGCACAGAGTAAGAATTTATAACAATATGCTCACACACACTTGGCACCAAGAAACCATACCACTACCAACTATCAAAACAACAGCTCGGCTTAAACATACTTATTTCAATCATAACCACACAATGACATTCAAGGATCCGGACAGTAAATCGTTTCACACATAAGTACAAAATCAACTGTTTCAGAGGGAGATCCTTTTAGTACATTTTCCAATAAAAAAACGCCATGCTTGCTATAGACACTAGAAAACAACTAAAATTTAAACGACAACCTAAACATGCCGGTTCTACTAGATAGCACACCAGAGGGAAAAGAAACACGGCAATAAAAACCCTCGGTGGTGAAAGACTCACAGGTATCCCAACACCCTCAACTTAGACTCATGCAATGTCCCCAATGCATACATGTGAAAGCTAAAACTGTGAGAGAAAGGAATACCTGTGAAGCCCATAGGACTCAGAGTCTGGCATGATGTTGGAGACCGCCAGGGTCTCCAAAGCAGGCGAAATCGATGGAATAGGTGCCAGCTACCCCATACCGTTGAGCTCCAACTTTCTCTTTTATCGGCTCCGCAGCTAGTCGCGACAACTTCTTTACTCTTTCTAACTCTTTTCCTTTGCTGGTTTTCTTGCGATGTTTTCTTTTTCTTGATTTGTTTTCACCGCCTTCCTCTGTAGGTTTCTCTTCTCGCAGCATCATTCTCACGACAGCTAGAGTCTCGACAGGACCCTTCTCCTCAATATGCACATCCGCAGGGGCTTCATCAATAACATTTATAACCGCGACCACTCTCATGTCTCTTGGTTGCTTCATCAACTTACATGTATCAAACTTGACCAATTCATTGTTTAATTTGAACGTCAGTTCGTTTCTTTCCATGTCGACCAATACTCTTGCAGTGGCTAACAATGGTCGTCCCAAGATTATGGGAACCTCAAAGTCCACTTCGCAATCTAAGATCACAAAGTCGGCCGGGAATATAAACTTACCAACCTTGACCAGCACATCAGACAATATTCCCACTGGTCGCTTTACTGAACGGTCAGCCATTAGCACCCTCATGGTAGTTGGTTTGGGCGCTCCCAAACCCAATTGTTTGTATACTCCTAGCGGCATCAAGTTGATGCTAGCACCAAGATCACACAAGGCTTTTTCAAAGTTGAATTTCCCAATAGTACAGGGAATAGTAAAAGCACCTGAATTTTCCTTCTTTTCCACTAACGATCTTGAAGAAATAGCACTGCAGTGGTGAAGGTTATCTTCTGGTTCAAAACTCACTGACCTCTTCTTGGTAATCAAGTCCTTCATGAACTTGGCATATCCGGGCATTTGTTCAAGAGCGTCCACCAGAGGGATGTTTACTGATATCTGCTTTAGCATGGTCATAAAGTTCAGGAACTTGCTATCGTCCACTTTCTTCTTCAAGCATTGTGGGAAAGGAGGTGGTGGCCGAGGCATCTTTTCAACTTCTTTGCTTTTATTCGTGCGCATTTGAGTAGCATCCTCTACCACCTTGTCATCCGCAACATCATCTTTCTGAGTCTGAATTACTGGATGTGATTCCGATAATGTTTTACCACTTCTCGTAGTGATCGCCATACAACTTCCGTCCTTCCTCGGGTTTGGAATGGTGTCACTCGGCAAGGTACCTGTCTTCCTTTGATTTAGAGATGCCGAGATTTGACCCACTTGCTGTTCCAATTGCTTGATCGAGGTGGAATGTGAATCCACTACTTGACTCATTGTTGATAATTCCGTCCTCATCTCCTTTACCATGGAGTCGGTAGATTCCACCTTCAGCAGCATCTTAGCCATCATGTTCTCTAGTTTGGACGTCCCTGTCTCGGTGTTAGCTCTTTCCCGGTTACCAGGTGGTACATACAACCCACCTCCATCAGTTTTATTCTTCCAGTTCCCCTGCTCGCGGTCTCTGTAGCCAGCTTTCTCATAGTAGTTGTCTCTCTGATAGTTCCGACCTTGGTTTCCCTGACCATTGGCCTGGAAACCACCCAAATAATTTGCCTCCTCATCAGGTTCAAACTCTGCTGCTCTACCTTGGGCACCCACCGCTTTCACTTTCTCAATACCTCCTGACAATAAATGGTTTGTCAGCAGGTCCATTTGTGTCTTCAGATGGGCCATATCTTGGTCCCGCTCTTCCTCCTTCCTGCGCTGCTCTGCTGACATACCAACTGCATAAGTGCTAGCTTCTACCTCTGTATCACGTGTATGCCAGGCCCTGTTGTTTTTGGTGAGCCTGTCCAAAATAGCTGTGGCATCAGCAAGAGTGAGACCCATAAACGCTCCACCTGCTGTATTATCCAGTGTCGGCTTGGTAGCCAAATTTAGTGCCCTGTAAAATGTCTGCATCAGGAAATTGTCGGTCAACTGATGGTTAGGGCATTATGTCAGCTTCTTCTTGAACCGCAACCACGTCTCATGTAACGCATCATGAGGTTGTTGTCTGAAATTGCTAATTTCATCCCTCAACTGTATCATCCTAGAGGGAGGAAAGAACCTTTCTAGGAAAGCTTCTTTCAACTCTCCCCAGGTTGTGATAGAGTCGGGGGTTAGCTCTGTCAACCATAATGCTGCCTCATCAGCCAGAGACAACGGAAACAACCTGAGCCTGATCACTGTCTGACTCTCTCCAGGAAATTCGAACAACTTGCAGATACCCACAAAATTCATCAGGTGCCGGTTTGGATCGTCACCAGCAACACCACGGAACACTCCTCTCAAATTCAACAGCTGAATCACTGTTCTAGTGATGTTGAAATTGGCCTGGGTGCTAGCGGAGGAAACGCAATAGCGCCTGTGGCACCAACTCCATCTAAGTCGACCTCTTCCTCATTCAACTCAATGTCGACCTCAAGACCACCAGCATTCAAACGTTGTTGGGCTTGCTGAGCTGCAGCGAGTCTCGCTGCCTCTTGTTGTTGCTCATTCATGTTTTGCCTTATCGTTCTTGCAAGCTCGGGGTCGTAGGGTAATATTGGTTCACCCGAGCATCGGGTACTTGGCATGCACAACTATGTACCCTGTAACAAACAAAAACAACAAATAAAAATAAAAGCAGGAAATATGACTAAGAGTCAAATAAACACACCAAACTTAATAAATAACCGTATTCCCCGGCAACGGCGCTAAAATTTGATACGCCCAAATTACGACTCCAAATACAAAGCGTAAGAGGTCGCTGTCAAATATAGAACCCAACAGAGGTTGGGGTCGATCCCACAGGGAATAAGGTGCAAATTAAGTTGTTAGTGAATTAGATGACTAGTACTCAATAGTTTCCGGTAAATAGGGGGGGGGGTTTGTGTGACCAATATGTGAACAAAAACACTAAGAACGTACGAGTTTTAATCATTATGAGAGTAAACTAGGGAAGTGTTCACCATGGCGTTGTAACAATTTCAATTCAAAGCTTAACCGGGTTCTTTCTATATGCGTGTCACGATGTGATTGAATTAATGGTATCATCTAAACGTTTCTCAACCAAATAGATGAATTTCCTTTTCAATTCTCTCGAACTTGAAAAGGTGAGCTTGCTTATTTCAATCCTAAAACATCAAGTAGATTAATCTAGTTACAGCATTAATCATAAGACGAGAGTTGGTAGTCTCGAATCCTCGTAGTTAATCAAATTTCCCGATTTTAATCTCTTTACTCAAGCAAATTAAACCTAGGCATGTTCTAATGTTTGCAACCACTAGAAAACGTTAAGAATGAATGATTAACAATGTGACATCATATATATTGAACCCGATGCTACCCGAAATCTATATTGCTACTTTTGCCATGGCTCCCACAACCCTAGTTGTGGGAAGTTAGTTACTCATGCTATTAGGAGAAGAGAAGAAAGTCATATTCATAACAAAGAGAAAAGATTCTTACAATATAATGAACACAAGCTTCAATTATCAAAGAACAAGAAACCAAGATCCCAAGAACAATCAAGAACACGATTCAAGAAGAAGAAAACGTGTTTTGCTCTCAACTTCTCGCTCAAAACTCTCCTAAAACTATTAGGTAATGAATAAATAAAATAAACCTAACATAGGGTATTTATAGTAGTCCAGGAAATAAAGTCCAAAAATAAAACGTTCGGATTCCGCGTCGCGTTGACGGCTCAGCCTGACGGACTGTCACCTTGGTGACTGGCCGTCACGGTGGCCGTCACCACTAGGCAGTGGTGCTGCCTCACTTGATGGTCAGGCTGACGGACCGTCACCTTGGTGACGGGCCGTCATGGTGGCCGTCACCACTAGGAAGTGGTGCTGCCTCACTTGACAGTCGTCTTGACGGTCCTTCACCTTGGTGACTGGCCGTCACGGTGGCCGCTCTTATCCAGAGGGTCTTTTTGCTTGTATTTCCTTCCGTTTCTATGTTTGTCTCTCTTTCCTGCAAACATAACATAAAACATCAAAAACGATGACGGTTGCTTGAGAACTTACGGTTATTCTTAGTTTAAAGGAGTCAAATGTGTCGTAGAATGGTGGCACATCAATAGGTACCAGAGGGGGTAACATACGGGCACTATTACATCAGATTCATCATCATCATGCATATTTCACTCAGATTCCACCCTTGTTTGCTGTGTGTTCAGTGTTCGCTCCGGTTGTATAGGCGGCCGGAGGGTTTGTTTCACTTGATTGCATTCCTCGGTTGTATAGGAGGCCGTTGGGACTGTAGGTAGATTATGTTATTCCTGTCAGCTTATAGAGATTGTTATGGTCCTTGTGAATTGGTAAGTTTTAGCATCTTGAGGCTCTGAGTTTTGGTCTTGAGTATTGAGGTTCTAGTGAGTCCTAAATCTTTGAGGCGCTGTCGTGTGTCCTCCTGAGTGGTTGTGATTTATCAGACGTTGTTCCTTTTCTTGATTCTGAGTAGAAACTCTTGGTTCCTGTGTCTTAGTTATTCCATTTGTAAATTGTGAGAATGATCCCGGGTTATTCTTATCTGGAGGGTTAGTGTTTCAAGTATGTTTCCGTTATTTTATGTCTTCTAGTTGATTATGTTGGATTGCTTTCCCTCTTTCCCTTCTTACTTGAGGTTACCGGTATACCGCCATATTCCTGATTCTCTCTCTCTTTATTTATTCTATCATTGTAAGGATCCCAGGTGCATCCTTCTTTCTTACACCTGTGTTTCTGTGTTATGTATATCTTCTGTGTTAGCATTGTATGCTTATAACTCTTGGTTGTCTATTCTCCGTGCTAGTTCCTTGTGCTTCCTCTATTGCTTCGGTGACTACTTTCTTGTTATCTGCTACTTACTATTTTTATATCTTATATGCGCTCAGTCGGCCTATGATGCCTACCGAGTACCTGTTGTCTTGGTTCTCATACTACACTTTTGCATCTTTCTGGTTCATATATTAGTTGAGCTTTTTCCGTTGATCGCGTTGGAGACTCGTGTAACTTTTAGGAGGTTCGAGACTAGGGTGAGCGCCTGACGGTCGGGGATTATCTACATCTCATCTGTTGTACTGTTTGTCTTGTATATTTGGAGACAGTTGTACTTATCTTTTGTTACATCTAGAACTTGTATTCTATTAGAAACTTCTGTACTATCGATACCAAGTCTTGGGGTTGGTGTAGTTTAATTATGTAGATATTCAGGTTTTGCTTCTGCTTTGTCTATCTTTATGTTCTTCTTTGGCTTATTTCTGTTTATTGTGCTTATCGGTTATGTGGTAGCCCATTACTTATCATTCCGGGCTACGGGAATTAGTTCGCCTACTGGAGGGTTGTAGGTGCCATCATGACCTGAGAAATTGGGTCGTGACAATATCTCCCCATATTCATACTTTTCCTTTTTCATTTGTTTGCTGTAGACTTATAGCTTTGATTATTTCATGTAAGCATCTATATCTTCCTACATATATAGAAGAATAAATTCAGTAGGAAAACATATTGACGCGATATTTGATCACCAAAAGGAAGTCAATTATCTACATCAAGTTATTCGAGCCCAAATTCCAGATATGTAAAGACTATTTATTTTCTTTTTTTTGGTATGATTCTGTAATATTTATGATTTTCGAGTCTAGTATGCTATCAAAGAGTCATTTATAAATATCTTAATTGGTATTTGTATTACTTTTCATTAAAAACTCATATCAGATGATGTTGGTTCCCTGTCAAGTTGAGGAGTAGGAGGTGGTGTATATATTTTTATGGTTATTGGATTTTTGTGATGGCTAAGTTAATCATAGTATTATGGTTGTGTTGAGGCTTATGGTCAGTTATGTAGCTCGGGATCGGCTATGGGTATATGTGGTTGGTTGGTAGTATGTCGGTGGTTATGAAGCTCGGGTGATGGCCTTGTTGCGAGTGTTGTTGGCTGTTTTTTTATGTTTGCATTTAGCCATATGTTTCTCTGTATATTGTTGCATGTACTACCTTTTGGGGCTTTGAAAAAACCTGTAAGGTCATGAGGCTATATGATCGGGTCGAGTCCGCGGCTTTGGAAGTACCTGTAAGGCCGTGAGTGTTTCTGGCAGGGTTGCACTTGTTTTTTTCTATCCTATAAGGCCGTGACTATTTTTAGTAGGGTTGAGCTATTATCTTTCTTTAACCTATAAGGCATGACTGTTTTTGGTATGGTGGGACTTGTGTATTGCTTTGCATTATATTGTATTCATATCATGTGCATTTTCTAGTTAGTTGTGTGTTAGGTTTTAGAGGCGATATGTGACAAGGTTATGGTTATTGTGGGGCCTAGAGTAGGGGCAGGTAAGGTTGTATTGGGGTGACGTTATTCCTGTGCAAGTTATGGCTAGAATATTGGTATTATTTCTATTTCAATTTTTGTCATATTGTTATTTCAATATTAGTTATGATATTTTTGTTATTCTGTCGCCTTAAATACTTGGTACATTATTTTGTACTAATGTCTCCATTGCCTAGGAAGCGTTGCATTCACGCCTGCAACTTATCAGGTAGATAAGGGTCCCCATTGCGAGTGATACGAGTTCAGCGTATTATTGGTACACTTTGTTCTTTCTAGAGTTGTTGAGTCTGGAGTCCTTTTTTGGCTTTGTATAGGTAATGGGTATGTCAGGGGCCTATCTCGACTAGTGGTTGCCGAATCTTCATCTTAGAGGCTTGTAGACGTATGTTGTGGGTCTAGTAATCAGTTGTGGCCTTATTGGCGATAATGTTTATTGTGATTTTTAGACAGCGGCCTGATTGTCCTTGTATTATGCTTTTGTTATATTCGAGTTTGTTTTTGGTGCATTTTTTTGTTTGTCTTAGCCTTAACGGCCTGTATGTATTTTTTGGTTTGATTTATGTTGGTTTGCTCGGTTAAGTGAGGCATTGGGTATGAGTTGTGCCTTCTTAGGTTTGGAGCGTGATAAACTTGGTTTCAGAGCAATATCATATCCTAGGGAGTCTATAAGCCGTGTCTAGTAGAGTATTTCTTATGCATGTGTTATGGACCACACTTATAATTCGGAGGCTACAGGGCATTTAGGATAGATTATTATCCTTTTATCTTCTAAATCAAGCTATAGAACAGTGCCTTAAGGAGTTGGATTATCGAAATCTAGCAAAAGATATTAGCAATCATCAGACCTTGTGAAAAGGTCGATCATGATTTGAGGTGTCATGGAGTTTCAAGAATTGAGTTGCTTGTGTTGAGATATGTTTTAGTTCCTACCATGAGTCTATTTCGTAGATGGCTGTGTGGGGCCTGATGAGTTTCTGGTAGCTGCTAGTGGCCTTATGTCACGACCCGATTTCTCGGTCATGATGGCACCTACACCCCCGGTAGGTGAACCAGTCCCTGTAGCCCAGAACAGCTAGTAATGGGCTACTATCTAACAAACATGAGAATAAAACGAATAAAATAGATAATATGAATGTAAATATATACAAATGCGGAAAACTAAACCAAACCCCAAGACCTGGTATCATAGTACAGAGCCAAACTACATACATGGAGTACAAGTAACCAAAACTATATATACAGATGTCTCTGAATGGAAATAGAGTACATGAAGCAAAAGATAAACTAAAGCTAAGCTCCGATCACCAAGAGCCCACCTTCAGTCTGAAGTAGTCTTCAATAGATCTCCAAGCACGAATCTCAACGATCTACCGGCGATGGCCCACACTAGGATCTGCACCCAAAGATGCAGGGGGTAGGGGTGAGCACCAAATGCGAAGCATAAGGTACCCAGTAGGTATCATAGGCCGACTGGGCACATATAAGATAAAAGAGCAGTAATAGACAGAATAGAAGCAAGTAGTCACAGAAATCAACGAAAGGTACACAGGAACTAGCCCAGAGGGAAATCAACAGAACCACAGATGAGGCTAGTAAGCAGAATATACACACCAAAGGCACAGGTGAAAGTAAGAAACAACGCACCTGGAATCCTTGCAACAACAGTGTATACAAAATAAGTTTACAGAATGGACGGTATACCGGTAACCTCAAATGTAAGAAGAAGAGAGAAAGAGTAATAATAGGCATGCTCAAGACATGAATCAACCCAACTAATCATAACAAACTCAAATCCAGAAACTAACACCCTAGCAGTACCAATCTCATACTTATCCATAATAGAGAACCATTCTGTAAATAAATAGCAAAAGTCTACCTACAGTCCCTCGGCCGCCCATACAACCGAGGAACACAAACAAGTGAAACAAACCCTCCGGCATCCCATACTACCGGAGCGTACAATCAGCAAACAGCAAACAAGGGTGGAACCTCGAATCATGAATGATATGATGCATGAAGATCTCAAGTGCCATAGTATCTCTGTATGTACCTCCTCCGGCGCCGATCCGGCCCAGCAGGTAGGTTCCATGGAAGGTCTCTGCCCGTATACCTCTACTCCCCCGTATACCCCTCTTCCGGCACACGCAGCTCGTAGCTCCTGGCCCGGATAGCAAGGTCCATGGAGGTCCTCGACCCCATACCAAAACTCAGTATCAGAATCACGTATCAAGATAGAGTCCCAGTCTCAATATCAAGATATAGAACCAGTCTCGAATATGCATGCCCAGACCCTGTCCAGGACTAAAAATAGTAGGAAAATATCTGAAAAACCCCTCCAAGGGTGCCCGGGCGTCGCCGGGTCTAAACAGTAAAAAGTCATCTCATGTGCTCGGTCCAACCGAGACTAAAAAATCATATCAAGTAGTAAGAAACTCAACTAGCACTCCGGCCCTGCCGAGTCTAGTGATAATCGTAAAACTGATGATTTAAACCACAAGTGAAATCAACCATTTCCAAATCATTTCCATCAAAAACGGCCCCCCGGGCCATGCAAGGTTTAGAAAACAGTGTCAGTAGGCCCAAAGCCAAAACCACTGTAAAACATCGATAAAACCTCTTTATATGCATGGAAATGACATGCTCACACACAACAATAGCTGCTCAACAGCTTACAATCAACCTACCGACCCTGCACAGGCCCATAGCTACTCAGCAAGCATAACCAGCCTAGAAGGATAATTCTATGCCCGGGACTCGCGGACATTCCCAAAATCCCACCGTCTATGTTCCAGAGTCAATAAGGCCCTCACAGGACCGCAAGGGTAAATAAATAAAATATATCGCCAAATACTACAAACAACGGAGGAATAAAAATAGCGGACATGAATAAAGCGGTCAAGGTTTGTGGTACCAACCTAATAAACCAACCCAAGGATGCCCATTAATACAATTTTATTCTATATATACGGAGTCTGGGGAAATTAAACCGTAACCTACCTGTCGTCCGACGACAAGCTGCTGGAACAACGATGTCCAAGCTCGAACCACTCCGAGAAAATCCAAAACTAAATCGGAATCGGAATTGGATTTGGGAAGAAATAACTTGACAAGATAATTGATTTACTTTATCAACTATATTTTTCTCACCACAAAACCTCACACGTGAAAGAGTATTTGATAATGTGCAAAGTTGTAGGAAATCGTAATATACACATATGTATATTAACTTTCAGCAATATGGCATAAATATATATAAGTGTATGTGCTGCCACCTTTCATCCTACTAGTGCTGCCTTCACCTTCCACTTACACGTGGGGGTGGAGGTGGCAACCCATTTTCCTCCGTTAGGTATATATTCGGGTATTGCGTAAATTCGTGGTAAAATAATTATAGTATTTTAAATATACCATAATTATTAGTAAATCATTTCCAATAACACCTACTATATTATAATAATAATTTTTAACATAATTAAATTTACTATCTCCGTTAAAATATTACGGAGTATAAAAACTTTATAAAATAAATACTTAAACCATTAAAATATTTTGAAAAGGCAACACTAATATAGTTTTTACCAAATTAAACTTTTAAATAATTATTTCAAATACACACACGATGCTAATGAAGTTCTTAAGTTTAGGCTCGTAATTCGCCTACGCACGATTTCGATATTCAAGAATTCTCTCGGAATCCTCCCTTATATTTTATCACTGTTTCGAAACTGAAATGGCATTTTAAAACGTAAAACTGAAGCTTAAATCGGGTTAAACCCGACCCGATTCGCGACCCGGTTCGCAACCCCGTTTCCTGCCAGACAGTCCGCGGTAAAACAGTCATAACTCTTTACTCCGAGATCCGTTGGACGTGCGGTTTTGTGCGTTGGAAACTAGACTCGTAGACCTTCGATTTGGTATCTTGGGGGACTTCTAACTCTTTATATATTAGGAGAAAAGCCCCGACACATTTGACCCAAAATTCAGAAAATTGTTAAAGGTCTTACGATATCTTTTGTCGATTTGCTTGACTTCAACACTTAACGTGGAAATGACCGGATGGGTCATTACATTATCCACTACTAAAAAGGACTTTCGTCCTCGAAAGTCCAGGTCAAGAGGGTACCTGAAGGCTAAAATAGCCGCGGATACTGAACCCGCATATCTCTCTCGGTCTCCCAGGTAGCCTCCTCGACTGGACGGTGCCTCCACTGAACCTTAACAACCGGGATCTCTCGAGACCTCAATCTCCTGACATCTCTGGCCAAAATAGCTGTCGGCTCCTCAACAAAGGCTAAACCCTCATCCAACTGAACTGAATCCCACTGCAACACATGAGACTCATCTGGGACATACCGACGCAACATCGACACATGGAACACAGGATGTACCGCTGAAAACATCGGAGGTAAGGCTAACTGATAGGCAACGCTACCAACCCTCTGCAGAATCTCAAACGGCCCAATGTACCTGGGGCTAAGCTTGCCCCGCCTACCAAATCTCATCACGCCCTTCATGGGCGATACACGGAGAAACACCAAGTCACCGACACTAAACTCCAAGGCACGAAGTCTACGATCAGCATAACTCTTCTGCCTGCTCTGAGCTGCCCGAAGTCTGTCCTGAATCACTCGGACTCGGTCTAAGGAATCTTGAAGCAAATCTGTGCTTTGTGGCCCAACACTGAAACCATCAAACCAACCTACTGGTGACCTGCAACGCCTGCCATACAAAGCCTCAAAAGGTGCCATGCCGATACTCGAATGGAAGCTGTTATTATAAGCAAACTCTGCCAAGGGAACAAACTGATCCCATGAACCTCCAAAGTCGAGAACACAGGCCCGAAGCATGTCCTCCAAAATCTGAATAGTCCTCTCGGACTGGCCATCTGTCTGAGGGTGGAAAGCGGTACTAAGATGAACCTCTGTACCCAAATCTCGCTGAATAGCCCTCCAGAACTGAGATGTAAACTGGGTGCCACGGTCTGAAATGATAGAAGCTGGGACCCCATGCAGCCGAACAATCTCCCGAAGGTAGATCTGAGCTAACCTCTCTGCGCCATAAGAAGTCTGAACTGGCAAGAAATGTGCTGACTTAGTCAGCCTATCAACGATCACCCATATGGAATCAAACCCACGAGAAGTACGGGGCAAACCAACAACGAAGTCCATAGTAATCCCTTCCCACTTCCACTCAGGAATGGGAAGTCGCTGCATCAAACCACCAGGTCTCATGTGCTCAAACTTAACCTGCTGACAGTTCAAGCACCGAGATACGAACTCTGCTATATCCCGCTTCATACCACTCCACCAGTAAAGTTGCCTCAAGTCTCTATACATCTTTGCTGTGCCAGGGTGAATGGAGTATCTAGTACAATGTGCCTCACGAAGTATCAACTGAATCAAATCACTAACCCTCGGAACACAAAGGCGACTATCATACCTCAGAACCCCATCTGAATCTAGAGTAGCCCGACTGGTCTCACCCTGAACAACCCGATCACGAAGGTCACACAACTGCTGATCCTCAAACTGACGGCTCTGAATCTGATCAATCAAGGTAGAACGAACCTCAATGCTGGCAAGAACTCTGCTAGGATCCGACAAGTCAAGCCTAACCAAACGGTTAGCCAAGGACTGAATGTCCAAGGCCAACGGCCGCTCTGAAACTGAAAGAGAAGCTAGGCTACCCATACTCACTGTCTTCCGACTCAAGGCATCCGCTACCACGTTTGCCTTGCCCGGATGATACAGAATAGTGAAGTCATAGTCCTTCAGTAACTCGACCCATCTCCTCTGCCTCGAGTTCAACTCCCGCTGACTCGTGATATACTGAAGACTACGGTGATCGGTGAAGATATCACAGTGAACCCTATATAAATAATGTCTCCAGATCTTGAGCGCGAAAACTACTGCCGCCAACTCTAAGTCATGAGTGGGGTAGTTGCGCTCGTGAACCTTCAGCTGCCTCGACGCATATGCTATTACTCGACCCTGCTGCATCAACACACAACCAAAGACCAACCCCAGAAGCATCACAATACACGGAGAAGCTCTGACCCTCAACCGGCAAAGTCAAAACTGGAGCTGAAGTCAATAAGGCCTTAAGCCTCTGGAAGCTATCCTCACACTGATCCGACCACTGAAATGGGACATCCTTCCTAGTCAGCATAGTCAAGGGTGCTGCTATGGAAGAAAATCCCTCAACGAACCGTCTGTAGTAACCTGCTAACCCAATAAAGCTGCGAACCTCAGTAACAGTAGTAGGTCTAGGCCACTCACAAACCGCTGAAATCTTTCCCGGATCAACCCTAATCCCATCCTTAGACACCACGTGCCCTAGGAATGCAACTGACTCAAGCCAAAACTCACACTTTGAGAACTTGGCATAAAGCCGATGATCTCTCAAAGTCTGGAGTATAACCCTCAAGTGCTGCTCATGCTCATCTCTACTACGCGAGTATACCAAGATGTCGTCTATAAAAACTATCACAAATGAGTCCAAATACGGGCCAAGAACCCTATGCATCAAATTCATAAAGGCTGCGGGGGCATTAGTCAACCCAAAAGACATCACCAGGAACTCATAATGGCCATAACGTGTCCTGAATGCTGTCTTAGGGATGTCCTCCGCCCTAATCCTCAACTGATGGTAGCCAGACCTCAAATCAATCTTCGAAAACACGACAGAACCCTGAAGCTGGTCAAACAAATCATCGATCCTCGGCAACGGATACCTATTCTTCACTGTCACCCTATTCAGCTGCCGATAATCAATACACATACGCATCGACCCATCCTTCTTCTTCACGAAGAGAACAGGAGCACCCCAAGGTGACACACTAGGTCTAATAAACCCCTTAGCTAACAGATCTTGGAGCTGCTCCTTAAGCTCCCTCAACTCAGCAGGAGCCATACGGTAAGGAGGAATAGAAATGGGCCTAGTACCCGGCTCCAACTCAATAGCAAAATCAATATCTCTCTCAGGTGGAAGGCCTGGCAGGTCGGTAGAAAATACATCGAGGAAGTCTCTAACCACAGGAACAGACTCAGGAGAAGTGGGGTCAGCACAAACATCTCGGACATATGCTAGATAAGCTAATACCCACGGGCAAAACTCTAGCTCGAAGACATAGAAGATGATCCAGATGGTGCATGTACCAGAACCTGCACACAACCGGGGATACAACCAGGACGGCTATGGAATGGATCTTGCATAACAATCCAACACCACACGCTGAGGGAACCAAGTCATGCCCAGTATCACATCAAAATCTAGCATATCAAGAATCATCAATCACCCCAAGTCTCTGAATCACCAATAGAAACATACGAGGATCTCACAATCCATCCACTACTAAAGAATCTCCTACTGGGGTCGAAACAGAAACAGGAACAGATAATGGCTCACTAGCCAACCCTAAACAAGGTACAAAGTAGGCAGATACATATGAACAAGTGGATCCAGGATCAAATAAGGCCATAGCAGACTGATGGCACACAGAAATCATACCTGTAATCACAGCATCTGAGGCCTCTGCCTCTGGTCTCCTAGGGACCGCGTAAAACTGACGACGACCTCCACCTGCCCGACCGCCATCCCTACCACCTGCTCTACCGCGTGGCGCACCACCTCTAATCTGACGACCACCCCCTCTAGCCGGGGGCTGAACTGCCCGTAAAGGCTCGGCAAACTGAACTGTACCCTGCTGAGGGCAATCCTTAGCAAAATGACCCATCGCACCACAAGTAAAACAAGCCCCTAACGGCCTACTCTGTCGAGATGAACCCGCAAATCCCGTATGACCACCACGACCTGATGCCCCAGAAACTGTACCCTTCGAAGACTGGCCGCCATAG
>QJPP01005744.1:0-42289 GCA_003996215.1 Jaltomata sinuosa
AAAACCGTAAACCTCAAGTGTAACTCAATATTCGTAACCTCGTAGTACATGCCCGGCTTCGACCCAGGTCTAAAATAGTAGTAGTAATCTCAAAAGACCCTCTCAAAGGGTGCCTGAAGTATACTCGGGTCTAAATCAGTGATTAAAGTCTCAATAACCCTCTCAAAGGGCGCCCAGAATGTATCCGGGTCTAAATCAGTCAGAAATCAAGTCTAGTGCCCTGCCCGACAGAGCCTAGTATCAGTAGGAAATCAAGTTTAGTACTATGCCCAGCAAAGCCTCGTATCAGTAGAAAATCAGGTCTAATGCTCTACCCAACAGAGCCTAGTATCAGTAGGAAATCAAGTGAGAAGTCATCCAAAATCCCATTTTTATCATCAAGTATACCAAAAAAAGGCCCCCGGGGCCATGAAAGTTTGGGAAAATCATCTATAGCGGCTCGCAGCCAAATTTGAAGTAGAATATGCAGGGAAAAACCTCTTTCATGGATGATATGCTCGCACACAAATATAAATTAGCCCAACGGCTCACAAACATTCCTACCGGCCCTGCACAGGATCCACAACTACTCAGTAGACATAACCTGCCTAAAAGGATATCTCTATGTCCGGGACTCGCGAACATTCCCAAATAACCCACCATCTATGTTCCAGAGTCAATATAAGGCCGCACAGAACCACAAGGGTAATATACAATACTACGCGAATACTACAAGCAACGTATGAAATAAACAGACGGAAAGGCAGATAACCCACCCAAGGATGCTAATTAATGCAGTTATAGCCTATATACACAGAGTCTAGGTAGGGAAAGCCATAACCTACCTGTCATCCGATGAATAGCTGTGGGGACAGCGTCGTCCAGGCTCGAACTGCTCCGTAAAGCTCCAAATTGTGAAACCACTATCAGTACAATAATTTATAGGTCAAAACAAGACTAACGATACCCATATTGCTATAATAATAGTCGGGTCAAAATCCAGGTCACAAACGGGCCCGTGGCCCTGCAACCCAAAACTGGAAACAAAAAATACCAAAGTGTTCCTTAACATCCCGGGGGCACATGCTCAAAAATTGAGCAGAAACAGACATGAAATGGGGCTCCAAAATAGCCCACCCACTTAAGGAATTAAGAGAAATTAAATGGAGAAAACGGGGTTAAACGAGTTACTTACCCGCTTTAGAAGTCCAAAAACGAGCTAGGATCGACGAACTAATGCCTTTATATCAGTTGGAGTCATCAATGGAGGGATATGGAAGCTTTGGGGATTTAAGCTATGGAGGTTCGAACTTTGGAAGAATTGGGAAATGAAGAAGAAAGAAGGGGAAATGCCAATTTTAAGCTGACTGCCTTGTCCTTCACAAACGCGGCCAAGGCGTCGCCTTCGCAAAGAACAAAAAGTGTGGCTGGCCAAATGCCCTTCGCGAACGCGGCCAAGGCCCGCGAACACAAAGAACAAAGTTGGGTAAGCTAAAACATGGCCTTCGCGAACGCGACCAACCCTCCATAAATGCGAAGAACAAAAGTGGGGTGGCTGGAAATTACTCTTCGCGAATGCGGCCACCCCTCCGCGAACGCGATGAACAAAATGGCCCATGACAACAACTAGCTGTCAAGGGAAGATTTTTCACACTTTGGGTCCCTGGAACGCATCCGGGGTCCCGCGAACACAAATGACCTGAGCTATTTGACTAGAAATGGCATTCCGAATCTAATGGAATCGACGAAATCCCATAGAAGGTCAATTTAACAAAAAGTGGCCCCCACGCCCAAAATCAACCTTTAGCCAACTATTTCCAAAATGGAACCCAATGGACGAAATCAAGTCCGGAAGCCTCGGGACCCGAACTAATGGTCCTTCTAGCCTAAACTCGACAATTTGGAGCTAACGACGCTGACATAATTTTTTTCTGAGGTCGTCTTCTCCAAATATTGACCAAAGTCAACCGAATAAGCCCAACTGGCCTGAAAACACAGAATGAGAGAGAATTCTAAGCTGAAAAGCTCCCGAATCCTGATCAAAGGTCCCTCTAGACCAAGTCCACGCTTTGGAGCTAACATAACTGTCAGAATTTGATACCGAGCATGTTCACCAAGAATGTTAACTGAAGTCAACGATTTCTAAAGTTTAAAACTCTAAAACCAGGAATGGACAAAAAGACCAAACAAACGGCCCGGGCACCAAACTACCGATCCCAGCAAGCCATAAATGACTTGGGGACGCTACATGCAAGCTCTAACGGTACAAGAAAGGCAAAAATACAAAAATGACTGAAAGGGTCATTACATCATCCACTACTAAAAAGACTTTCATCCTCGAAAGTCAGGAAAGAAGGAAAGATTAAAGATGAAAAGAATAGCAAATACGAAACCCGCACTACTCTCTCGACAAGCCGGGTAGCTTCCTCGACCGCACGACACCCAACAGAATGAAACCACAAAAAGCAACCCAGCCTAAACTCTTTATAGCCAAGCTAGAACCCAAACTCAACTCCAAAATATCAAGGGTCTGCCAACCCAAACTGAACCTCGAGAATCTCAATCGAAAGCACATACACAACACCGAAACCAAAGAAGCAAGGCAATCAACACACAGAAATCAAATCTTCGAAACCACAACCAAATTTACCAAAAGAGCCTTCAACCCAAAACTCTAACTTATGAACCCCCTGATCCGCAAAGCTCTTTTATTCTGAACAGAATCCTTTCGCACCATAACAGGAAGTTGCATACAAGTCGAACACTCAACCACCCTCGAAGCATCAACTGACACACTGGAGATCCACAATCTTTGCTTATACTCTATCACAAATGAAGTCACCCTTTTTGCTCAAACTCTTTCAAAGCCAAGCCATAGTCTACTAGCCTTTGCTATCCAAGATAATAACCCATAGCAGGTCCTCAAAAATGGAGTTACCTAACCCGACTGACTATCAAGCAATGGAAAAACACTTTTGCCAACACCAAACTCTCTAACTGAACCCAACTGATCAACCCATCTAGACCAGACTGAAGTTTGCACACCATGGTAAGGAAAGCCATGTATGAACACCCTGTGTTGACGAAGAAACTCCCTAACTGTATATTGAACCCAACCACTGCACCATGCCAAGTTTGAGTCAATTGGAAGCGAATGAACCAGGGAAACCTGCCCAACAGACCAAAACTAAAACCAAGCCTCTGCAAGAAGTGTGGTAAGCCTACCACGAAGCTCGAAATCACCAGCTAAACTCCAAACTCTGAGAATATTGTTGTAAATCCAAATACTCGAACATCATTCTGATTTGAAGTCATCCTACCAAGCTCACCTCGTGAAGAAGTCCACCATGCCATGGATATCAATTCAAAACATCCCGAAGGCAAAGGAAAAGGGGCCTGGTGTTCAAAGTTGCCATCTAGCCATAGAAATCTTGCATATACCTTAAACTCATCCCTTTGGCTCGAATCAACCGCTCTACTATATCAGCACACAGAACCACCACCTCTGAAGCATATAACATACCGAACTTCTAGTCCACCATGGCCGAGTTTAACCAACACTAGAACTCCACATGAAAGACAACCCATGAATAATTAACCAAACAAGCTTTCAAATTATCGGAAAATGAATGGTGACCACCAGTCTCTAAGTATCATTAGAACTATAGGATGGCCTCAACCCGCACAACCTGATCACGTAAAACATACACCACCACTGAATCTCTGACTTACACTGCTGAGTCTGTCCAACCAAGGTGAAAGGAACCTTGTACTATCTAGAACACCGCTGATATCTAAAATGTCCATCCTAACTCAAAGGTTAGCCAAGGACTAGGTGTTCAAGGCCAACTGTCATGCCATAACGAAAAATGGGTAAGCTATATTTTCCGAACTCAATGCCTTCCAACCCAAGAAGCTGCAACCAAAAGAACCAATCACGAACCATCCGGAGTAGTTTGCTAGCCCACGATTCTGAAACCCAACTTTAAAATTACCAACCAAGCCTCTGTCAAACCCATATGCTGTCAATGAACCTTTAGGAACTGAAGACAACTCGGCTATGAACACACAATTTGCTAAATCCGTAGATGCTACAGAAAAATGAACCAACGAAGGAAAATTCACTGCAATCTGCAGTTAGTCAAACAAAGTCACCAATACACAATCCCAAAGCAAACCTTCATCGTCACCTCAGTCAACTACCAAAACATATAAGCACAAACACGAAGTCACTCCCTCCTTTTTCAACTAACAAAACCCTTCCGTAGCATATACTGAACCTTACAGACTTCTTTCTAAAAATAAGAATCTGGATCCATTTCCCTAGCTCCCATACTTACATTGTCAAAAATCAACAAGGAAGGAGAAAATGGGCTGGATGCCCAACTCACCCAGAATGCTATGAATACAACTCAACCATGAGGCTACGATCAACACTTAGCCAAAAATGCTAAAGCCACGCTCAATCACAATACTAATTTAAAAGCTCAACCAGAGGGCTATGATCAAAAGTCACTCTAACTGGAAGTAGGGAAAACAACCAACCAACCTAACCGGGCAAGAAACTGAAGAAGATTATGGGAACAACCCACATACCTGGCGACATCCTAAACCAACCAAACAAGGAGGGTCGACTCTAATCACCCGAAAAACAAAACCAAACCATGCTCACTAGCATAACCAAAATCTCTCATCTCAAGACAAAAGCTCAAATTTCAGTACAACTATCGATAACACCAAACAAAAACAAAAACCTCTAGCCTTGCTAGATAACAACCTAGGCAATCAACCATCTAGGACCGCACAAAAGGGAAGACTCAGCACAAGTCTACAGCCACAGCGAAGTAGGAACAAACCTAACCAAAAATAGACTAACAAGAACTACCCACGAGTTACAACTCCAGGTAAAACACCTCACAAGTCTAACTCACCCCCATCCACTACTAAAGAATAAACTACCCAGAAAACAACCTATAGATAATACAATTCAGAAATCAAACAACTAAATAAGTAGCAGGTAGGCATATAAGTAAATAACTGATAGAAGGGAAGGAATCGTAGTGTGAGCAGTACTATCACAAGTCGGAGGTAACAGTAGCCTAACCTAGAACAACGATATCAGGAACCTCTACCTCTGCCCACCAGGAAGGGCATCAGACTGACGGGATCTAACTCTGGACTGAGTAGTCAAAGCTGAAAGTTCTGCCATCTCTCGCCGGGGACAAGCTCTATAAAGGTGACCAAATTTCCCACAATCATAACAACCAAGCTGACCAAGATACAGAATCATGTGGAAATTCCTAACAAAGTGCCCACGCTCACCACACCGAATATAGCCTCTACCAGATGAAGTCCAATGGGAAGATCTCACAGAACCTGACTGGCCACCATGGCCTACACATTCTGAAGGCAAACCCCGAAGGATATGATCCGAGCCCTGCCTACTCGGCTCAACATGCCCTACAAAACCACTCTCTGGAACCTGTGGAGTAACTGAAACTGGCCGGGTAGATAAGAAGCAATGAAACCTATCTCTGGTGGAGAATCCCCTACCTCAAGTCTGAGAACCTCAGAAACTGCCCTGGCGATAACATTTCTTAGCACTACCCGCATAAGCCTCACGACATAAACCCTCAATAGCCCAAGCATGATCCACTACCTGAAGGAAGGTAGTCCCAACTGTAACCAAATGTTCGGTCGCTAAACAGAGTGGTGAAATCAAACCTCTGACAAAACTCTGAACCTTATCAAACTCTGAAGGTACAGCCCTAACAGTATGCCTAACTATGTTATGAAATCTCGCCTCATACACCAATACCGACAGACAACCCTGCTGAAGAACTGGTAGCTCAACCCTAACTATAGCACTGCTCATAAAACCGGGTACTGAAACACCCACCAGAAGACTCAGAGTCCTAGCCGCAGTGTCCTGAAGAACTGGAGTAGCTATGAATACAATTGGAGGCTGGGTTGACCCCACACCCCCTATCTGATGCGGTATACTCTCACTCTGAAGTCCTGGCACTGACGGAAGCACTGAAGCAATAGGCACAGAAGCCTCGACACCAACCGTTGTTGAACTCATCTTAGGCATCTGAGAAGGAATGAAACAACTGAAGTTTAGAAGTCAGTAGAGCAAGGAACGCACGACAAGGAGCCAAGAAGATGAAACTTTTCCTAACAATACCCTATAGTCTCCCGCAGATAGGATACAAACATCATCGTACCGATCCGTTAGACTCTACTTAGACACTTGCTTCTGTACCACGACATCGGTGAACCTAGAGCTCTGATACCAAGCTGTCACAACATGATTTCCCAAGTAGGCAAACCAATCCCCGTAGCCCAGAATGGTTAATGGGCTACTACCTAACCAATACGCACAATATGCAGAAATTAAGCAGAAGTAAAATGTAAAGATAGACAATGCGGAAGCAAATAACCCTCATATATACATAAAGCAAACTACACCATCCCCAAGACTTTGTATCGACAATACAAAATCTTCTAATAGAGTACAAGTGCTAGAAGTAACAAAAGATAAGTACAACTATCTCCGAATATACAAAGAGTATCAATATAAAAGATGAGATATGGTCAAGCCCCGGCCATCAGGTGCTCACCCTAGTCTCGAACCTTTTAAAAGCTACACGAGCCTCCAACGCAATCAACAACAAAAGCTCAACTAATATCTGCACCAAAGAGTGCAGAAGTGTAGTATAAGCACCAAGACAACGGGTACTCAGTAGGCATCATTGGCCGACTGATCTCATATAAGATATAAAAGCAGTAATAAGCAGAATACAAGAAAGCAGTCACGAAAGCAAGGAAGAAGCACAATGAACTAGCACAAGAAGCAATCAACCAAGAGTTACAAGTATACATGCTAACACAAACATATACATAACACAGAAACACAGGTGTAAGGAAGAAGAACACACCTGGAATCCTTGAAACAATAGTATATAAAGGAGAGAGAGTCAGGAACATGACGGTATACCGGTAACCTCAAGTAAAAGGAAAAGAAGAAAAGAAGTCTATCATACTCAAGATGGAATCAACAAGCATAAGGAATTCATAACACCAATCCAACTTCAAGCTAGCATAAACATGAATCCACCTCTCAAGTACACCCCAGGATGGAATAAATAACCAGCAACAATCGAGAAATACTACCCAAATCCTGATAAAAATGGAACCAGAAACTCACAATCAGCTCAGAAGGCCACACAAAAGTGCCTCAATAAGATAGGACTCCCTAGCCCTCTCAATCAAAATCCCACAATCAGAGCCTCAACAGGCTAATAACCGATAAATCACCAAGAAAGAAGGACCATAACCATCTCTATAAAGCGACAAGAGTAATCTAAACTGGGTCTAAAATAGTAGTAGTAATCTCAAAAGATCATCTCAAAGGGTGCCCGAAGCTCAGGTCTAAATCAGTGATAAAAGTCTCAATAACCCTCTCAAAGGGCACCCAGAGAGTGTCCGGGTCTAATTCAGTCATAAATCAAGTCTAGTACCTTGCCCGACAGAGCCTAGTATCAGTAGGAAATCAAGTCTAGTACTCTGCCCAACAGAGCCTCGTATAAGTAGAAAACCAGGTCTAGTGCTCTTCCCAGCAGAGCCTAGTATCAGTAGGAAATCAAGTGCGAAGTCATCCAAAATCCCATTTTTATTATCAAGTATACCAAAAATGAGACCCCAAGGCCATGCAAGTTTAGGAAAATCATCTGTAGTGGATCGCAGCCAAAACCAAAGTAAAACATGCAGTGAAAAACCTCTTTCATGGATGATATGCTCGCACACAAATATAAATTAGCCCAATGGCTCACAAACATTCCTACCGGCCCTGCACAGGCTCCACAACTACTCAATAGACATAACTTACCTAAAAGGATATCTCTATGTTCGGGACTTGCAGATATTCCCAAATAACCCACCATCTATGTTCCAGAGTAAATATAAGGCCGCACAGGACCACAAGGGTAATATACGATACTACGCAAATACTGCAAGCAACGTATGAAATAAGCGGACGAAAAGGCGGACTTGGTCTGGGGTACCAACCTAATACAACCCACCCAAGGATGCTAATTAATGTAATTATAGCCTATATACGCAGAGTTTAGGTAGGGAAATCCATAAACTACCTGTAGTCTGATGAATAGCTGTGGGGACGGTATCGTCCAGGCTTGAACTGCTCCGGGAAGCTTCAAATTATGAAACCACTATCAATAAAATAATTTATAGGTCAAAATAAGACTAACGATACCCATATTGCTATAATAATAGCTGGGTTGAAATTCGGGTGACAAACGGGCCCATGGGCCCCGCAACTCAAAACCAGAAACAAAATACACCAAAGTGTTCCTTAACATACGGACATAAAATGGGGCTCCAAAACATCCCACCCACTTAAGGAATTAAGAGAAATTAAATGGAGAAAATGGGGGTTAAACGAGTTACTTACCCGCTTTAGAAGTCCAAAAATGAGCTAGGATCGATGAACTAATGCCCTCCCATCAGTTGGAGTCATTAATGGAGGGATATGAAAGCTTTGGGGATTTAAGCTATGGAGGTTCAAACTTTGGAAGAATTGGGAAATGAAGAAGAAAGAAGGGGAAATGCCAATTTTAAGCTGACTGCCTTGTCCTTCACAAACGCGGCCAAGGCGTCGCCTTCGCGAAGAACAAAAAGTGTGGCCGGACAAATGCCCTTCCTAAATGCGGCCAAGGCCCGCGAACGCGAAGAACAAAGTTAGGGCGGCTGAAAAATGGCCTTCGCGAACGCGACCAACCCTCCACAAATGCGAAGAACAAAAGTGGGGTGGATGGAAATTACTGTTCGCAAACGCAGCCACCCCTCCGCGAACGCGATTAACAAAATGGCCCATGACAACAACTAGCTGTCAAGGGCATATTTTTCGCACTTTGGGTCCCCGAGAATGCATCCAGGGTCCCGTGAACACAAACTACTTGAACTATTTGACTAGAAATGGCATTCCAGATCCAATGGAATTAACGAGAATCCCATCGGAGGTCGATTTAACAAAAAGTGGATCCCACGCCCAAAACCAACCTATAGCCAACTATTTCCAAAACAGAACCCAATGGACGAAATCAAGTACGGAAGCCTCGGGACCCAAACCAATGGTCCTTCTAGCCTAAACTCGACATTCCGGAGCTAACAACGCTGACAAAATTTTTATTCGAGGTCTTCTTCTCCAAATGTTGACCGAAGTCAACCAAACAAGACAAACTGGCCTGAAAACACAGAATGAGAGAGAATTCCAAGCTGAAAAGCTCCCAGATCTCGACCAAAGGTCCCTCTAGGCCAAAGTCCATGCTCTAGAGCTAACAAAACTGCCAGAATTCAATTCCGAGCATGTTCACCAAGAATGTTGACTGAAGTCAATGATTTCCAGAGTTTAAAGCTCTAATACTAGGAATGGACAAAAAGACCAAACAAACGGCCCAAGCACCGAACTACCAATCCCAGCAAGCCATAAATGACTTGGGGCCGCTACATGCAAGCTCTAACATTACAAAAAAGGCGAAAGTACGAAAATGACTAGAAGGGTCATTACAAAATACTTCTACTTATTGAAGACATTAATAAAATATATCACAAAATTCATCGATAAAGCAAATCACAAACAAATTATATTTGAGCTGAAGCAATAGCAATTCGAAAGCTTTGGAACGAGCTTTACTAATTGATTGATCAATGATTAATACATTATCATATGCAAAGCTTGTGGTGCAAATGTTAAAAAAAGAAGATAACAACATCATGAGAATTAGATACCACTGGCGAGGATAGATGGAAATTGATGAGTTCTTTTAAGGATATCAACATTTTATATATTCATCAAACATAAAATGTGCTAGCTCATAATCTAGCACAATTCTCTATTTTCTTGCTACATAGAATTTCTTGGTATTCAGCTTTCCCAAGTTGAATTGTTAATGACGCACTGATGTTGTATGGACATTTGAAACAAATTATGAAGTAATATACTGAAAAAAAATATATATGAAAATATATTGGGCCCATACCACAGGACATAAATTATCTAATTTTTTATATAAATATCACGACCTGATTTCTCAGGTCATGATGGCACCTACAACTCCCCCAGTAGGCGAACCAATTCGCGTAGCCCAGAACGGTTAGTAATGGGATACCACCTAACCAATACACACAATAAGAAGAAATAAGCGGAAGCATATATAAAGTAAAGACAGCGCAGAAGCAATTAACCTGAATATATAGATAAGGAAACTACACCAACCCCAAAACTTGGTATCGATAGTACATAAGCTTCTAATAGAATACAAATTCTAGAAGTAACAAAATAATAAGTACAACTGACTCCGAATATACAAAGAGTAACAGTACAAAAGATGAGATGCCATCAAGCCCCGGTCGTCAGGCGCTCACCCTAGTCTCAAATATCCAAAAGTTGCACGAGTCTCCACGCAATCAACGATGAAAGCTTACACTAATATATGCATCAAAAGATGCAGAAGTGTAGTATAAGCACTAATTGCTATGCAACGGCTACCCAATAGGCATCATCGGCCGACTGAGCGCATATAAGACATAAAAATAGTAATATAGCAGAATACAAGGAAACAATCACAGATCAATAGAGAAAGCACACTAAAGCTAACACGGATAGAAAACAAAGGAAATACAACAAGCCATGCTAGTCACAGAAGATATATATATATATATATATATATATATATAACAGAAATATAGGTGAAAGAAGGAAGAACGCACCTGGAGTCCTTGCAATAACAATATATATAAAGAGAGAGTTTAAGGAGAAGGGCGGCATACCGGTAACCTCAAGTAAAAGGGAATAAAAGAAATCAAGCCAACAAATTCAAGCTAGAAGCAATATACTAACAGAATCATGCTTAAAACGCCATTCAAGATAAGAGAAACCGATAACCACCTCTAAATTTCAAACCTAGGATGGAGTAAACTACGTCCCAAAGCACCGAAAGCCACTACTCAGAACCACAATAAAGGATAGAACTCCCTAGCTCAAAACCACCCAGAAGGCCATATAAACAGTGCCTCAAATAAAAAAAGGACCCACTAATCTATTAATGATCAAAATATCCAACAATCGGAGCCTCAACAGGCTAGAACCCACTAAATCACAAAGTACCGAAGGCCATAACACACTCTATAATATGAAAGGAGAAATATAATCTACCTACAGTCCCAACAGCCTCTCATACAATCGAGGAATACAATCAAGTAAAAACAAACCCCCCGGCCGCCTATACAACCCGAGACTACACTGAGCACACAGTAAACAAGGGTGGAATCAGAATACAATATGCATGATGATGTGATATGATAAATTTGGTGTGATAGTAACCCGTATGTTACCCCCTCCGTTACCCTCAAAAGCCCAATAGAGACAGGATTCATGGAAGGGCACGACCTGTATACCTCAACTCTACCGTATACCCCTCCTCTGGCACACTCGTTGGCCTATAGCCATTGGTCCAGGAATGACAAGGTCCATGGAGGTGTATTCGTAGACCACATACTAAAACTGCAAAATCTCAAAGTATTGCTCAACAATTAGCATGTCGTAGTATGTGCCCCGAATTGAGCCAGGTCAAAAGCAGTAGTAGTAGTCTCAAACTTTCATGAAGGGTGCCCGAAGTGTATCCGGGTCTAAATCAGTAATTAAGTCTCAAAACCCCTAAATGGGGTGCTCGACACGTATCTGGGTCTAAATACGTAGTATAAACAAGTCTAGAACTCAGCCTCATTGAGCTTAGTATCAGTGTGAAATCAAGTGATAAAATTATCGTAGTATCCTCTGTACACCAAGACGTTTCATAAAGTTCAGTACTAAAACCCTTTCATAATCATTTTACCAAAAATGGGCCCTCAGGGTCATGCAAGGTTTAGAAAATCGTTATAGTAGGCACAAAGCCAAAACAATAGTAAAACATGCAGGAAAATCCTTTACATGAATGATATGATCGCAAATAATAAATTAGCCTAAAATGGCTCACAAACATTCCTATCAGCCCTGCACATGCACATCAGTTGTACAACACAGATAACCAGCCTAAAGTAATATCACGATGTCTGGGACATGTGAACATTCCTATATATCCCATCGACTATAGCCTAGAGACATATGCAAAGGCCACAAGGGTAATCTAGCAATACTACACGAATACTACAATCAACGTAAGAAATAAATGGACAGAAAAGGCGGACAAGGTCTGAGGGTACCAACTTAGAAAACCAACCCAAGAAAGCTAATTATTGCAGTTATGGCCTATATACACAAAGTCTAGGTAGGGAAAACCATAACCTACCTGTCATCCGACGACTAGCTGGGAGAACGACATCATCCAAGCTCAAACTACTTCGAGAAGCTCCAATTCATAAAAACACTATCAACACAATAATCTATGCATCAAAATGAAGCCAACAATACCCACAATGCTATAAATATAACCGGGTCAAAATCCGTGTCACCAGCGAGCCCGCGGGCTTCGCAACCCAAAGCCGGAAATGAAAAACACCCATGTGTTCTCCTCCTTCCCAGGAGAACATGCCCAATATTTGAGCGAATTAGCACCCAAAATAAGAGCTCAAAACAGCCCCAAGAATCATGGAATTAAGGAAAGGATTAATGGAAGGTAATCGGAAATTAAAGGCAAACTTACCCGAGTTAGAAGCCCGCAATCGATCAAGGATCAATAATTATGAACAAAGGCAAAAAATGGAAGTTATGGGGCTAAAACAATGGAGGAAGTCGAGTTGGGTTGAGGGAGGAATGATGGAGAAAAGAGGGAATGGGCAGCTTAAAAGCTGTCAGCTTAGACGAAGAGGCGGCCCGACAAGCGCAGGCATGCAGACACCACAACACTGGCCCAGGTGCCACGATGTTGGCATAATGAGGCAAGCGACACGTAGGGGCGCTGCCCTGGGCGCAGGCGCATGCACGCGGCGCAGCCCAGGCGGCAACCTGGAACCACACCAACAACCAACAATAATAGCAACTTGCAAAGGCAAGATTTTCAAGTAATGGGCCCTAGGGAGAACATCCGGGGTCCCGCGAATAAAAACAAGCTGAGCTATTCAACTAGAAATGGTGTTTCAAATCTAATGGAATTGATAAAAATCCCATCGAAGGTCGATTTAATGAAAAGTGGGCCCCGCGCCCAAAATCAACCTTAGGCCAACTATTTCCAAAATGGAATCCAAGGGCCGAAATCAAGTCCGAAAGCCTCGGGACTCAAACCGATGGTCCCTTTAGCCTAAACTTGATGTTCCAAAGATAACATCGATGATTGAATTCCCATCCGAGGCCGTCTTCTCAAAATGTTAACCAAAGTCAATTAAACAAGCCCCACTGGCCTAAAAACACAAAATGAGAAAGAATTTCAAGCTGAAAAGCTCCCGAATCCCGACCAAAGGTCCAACTAAACAAAAGTCCATGCTACGAAGCTAACAAAACTATCGAAATTCGATTTTGAGCATGATTACTAAGAATGTTGACCAAAGTCAATGATTTCCAAAGTTAAAGCTCTGAGACTGGGAAACGACCATAAAGACCAAATAGATAGCTCGGGCACCAAACTACCGGTCCTAGTGAGTCATAAATGACTTAGGGTTGCTACAGGAAAGCTCTAACAGTACAAAGAAGGCAAAAATACGAGAATGACCGGAAGGGTCATTACATCATCCACTACTAAAAAGAACTTTCATCCTTGAAAGGCAAGAAAGAAGGAAGCACCAGAGACTCAAGAACTGCGGATACAAAGCCCGCACCACTCTCTCAAAAACCCGGGTAGCCTCCTCGACCGGACAGAACCCAACAAAGCAGAACTAAAGAAAAGAAACCAAGCCTTAACTTCACTCTAGCCAAGCTAGATTCCAACCTTAAGCTCCAAAACTCCAAAGACCTTCCAACCAAACTGACCCCCAAGGATCTCAACCGAAAGCATCAACATAACACCGAAACCAAAGAACCAAGGCGATTGACACACAAAGCCCGAATCCTTAATACCACAACAAGGTTCACCCACAAAGTAACCAATCAAAACTCTAACTCATGAACTCGCTGATTCGCAAAAACCCTTTATTCTGAATTGAATCCTTTTGCACCATAATTATGAAGCTTCGCACAACCAAACACTTGAGTCACCCTCAAAACATCAACTAACCCCACCAGAGATCCATAGTTTTCGCTTATACACAACCTCGAACGGTGCCACCTTTATGCTCAAATTTTATCCAGGCGAAGCTATAGCTTACTATACTTTGACATCCAAAATACTAACCCAAAGCACATCCTCGAAAAATGTAGTAGTTTTACCCCGACTGACCATCAACCAATGAATGACCACTTTCACTAAGACCAACCTCATTACCTGAACCCATCTGAACCAATCATCTGAACTCGACTGAAGCTTGTACACCAGGGTTGGGAAAGGCATGTATGAACACCCTGTGTTGATGGAGAACCTTCTGACTGTAGAATGAACCTAACCTCGCTGAATCGTGCCAAGTATGAATTGACTTAAAGCAAATGAACCAGGGAAACCTGCCCAAATGATCCAAACCAAAACCAAGACCCTGCAAGGAATATGGTAAGCCTACCACAAAGTCCGTAGCCATTGACTAAGCTCCAAACTCTAAGAAATACCGGTGCTGCTCCAAACACTCAAACACCATACGAATTGTAAGATAACCTTGCTAGTCCGACCTCAAGAAAAAGTCCACCATGATGTGAATATCAAGTCTAAACACCCTGTAGGCACAAGAAGGGTGTCTGAAGTCTAAGGTCGCCACTTAGCTGTTGGCAAAGTCTTAACCTTCTAACAAACCCTTTGGCCTAAAACAACTGCTCTACTGCATCTGCACACAAACCATAAACTATGAAGCGTACAACATACCGAACTCCTAACCCATATCAACTGAGCCTAAACAACACTGGAATCACATACAATAGATGGACTCTTGGAGAACCAACCTATTCAAACCTCTAACTCTCGAAATCACCAAGGTGACCATCGACCTCGAAGTACCATTATTACCTAAAGTAGCCTTGCCGGCTTTAACTCGTAAAACTTAATCACATATAATACACCACCGCTATTCTATCCAACTGAAGTAGAATGAACCTCGTACCAAAAAGAACACAACTGAGATCTAGAATTCCCATCCTAATCCAATGGTTAGCCAAAGATGGGATGTTTGAGGCCAACTACTACTCCAAAACTCAAATAGGGAAGTTAAGCTATCCAAACTCGCTACCTTCTGACCCAAGAAGCTGCAATCAAAGAGAAATATCCATGAACCATCTAGGGTAGTATGCTAGCCCACGATTCTGAAACCTAACTCTAAGTGGAAATTTATGTCTCTGTTGAACCCATGAGTAGACCCATACACTCCTAATGAACACTTAGGAACCAAACTCTAATTAGCAATTTATGTCTCTGTCGAACCCATGAGTAGACCCATACTCTACTGAAGGACTATGACTTCACCATTCTGTATCATCCAGGCAAGGCAAATGTGGTAGCGGACACCCTGAGTCGATAGATGGTGAGTATGGGCATCCTGGCTACACTTTCAGTTTTTGAGCGATCGCTGGCCTTGGACATCCAGTCCTTGGCTAACCATTTGGTGATGTTTTACTTGTCGTATCCTAGCAGAGTTCTCGCTAGTATTGAGGTTTGTTCTACCCTGGTTGACCAGATTTAGAGCCATCAGTTTGAGGATTAGTGGTTGTGTGACTTTCGTGATTAGGTAGTTCGAGGTGAGGCTAGCCGGGCTACTCTAGATTCAGATGAGGTTCTGAGATTTGATAGTTGACTTTGTGTTCTGAGAGTTAGGGATTTGATTCAGTTGGTTCTCTATGAGGCACATTGTTCTAGATATTCCATCCATCCTAGCGCTGCTAAGATGTACAAAGATTTGAGACAGCTTTACTGGTGGAGTGGTATGAAGCGAGATATAGCGGAGTTTGTATCTTGGTGCTTGAACTATCAGCAGGTTAAGTTCGAGCACATGAGACCTGGTGGATTAATGCAGCGACTTTCCATTCCTGAGTGGAAGTGGGAAGAGATCACTATAGACTTCGTAGTTGGATTGCCTCGTACTTCTAGGGGTTTTGACTCCATTTGGGTAATTGTTGATCGGCTGACTAAGTCAGCGCATTTCTTTCCAGTTCAAACTACTTATAGTTCAGAGAGGTTAGCTCAGATTTAATTTTGTGAGATTTTTAAGTTGCATGGGGTCCCAACTTCTATCATTTCAGACCGCGACACTCAGTTCACATCTCAGTTCTGGAGGGCTATTCAATGAGACTTGGGTACAAAGGTTCAGCTTAGTATTGCATTCCACCCTCAGATAAATAGCCAGTCCGAGAGGACTATTCAGGTCCTAGATGACATACTTCGGGCCTGTGTTTTTGAGTTTGGGGGTTCTTGGGATAAGTCTGTGCCTTTGGCCGAGTTTGCCTATAATAATAGCTTTCATTCAAGGATTGGCATGGCACTTTTCGAGGCTTTGTATAGTAGGCATTGTAGATCACCAATTGGTTGGTTTGATGGGTTTAAGTCTAGGCCACATAGTACAGATTTGCTTTGCAATTTATTAGATAGGGTCAGAGTGATTCAAGACAGACTTCGGGCAACCCAGAGTAGGCAAAAGAGCTACGCTGATCGTAGACTTTGTGTCTTGGAGTTTAGTGTTAGTGACTTAGTGTTTCTCCATATAATGCCCATGAAGGGTGTGATGAGATTTGGTAGACGGTGCAAGCTTAGCCCCAGGTATCTTGGGCTATTTGAGATTCTTTAGAGGGTTAGTAGTGTTGCCTATCAGTTAGCTTTGCCTCTGATATTTTCAGCTATGCACCTGATTTTCCATGTATCGATGTTATGATGGTATGTTCTAGATAAGTCTTGTATGTTACAGTGGGATACGGTTCAGTTGGATGAGAATTTGGCCTTTGTTGAGGAGCCGATAGCTATTTTGGCCAGAGATATCAGGAGATTGAGATCTAGGGATATTTTAGTTGTTAACGTTCAGTGTAGGCACCATCCAATTTAGGAGGCTACCTGGGAGACCGAGAGAGAGATGCAGGCTCAGTATCTACAGTTGTTTGAGCCTTTAAGTACTTCCTTATTTTTGGCTTTCAAGGACAAAATCCTTTTTAGTAATGGATGATGTAATAACCATTTCGGTCATTCCAGTGTTTATGCTTTTCTTGTACTATTAGAGCTTGCCTTTAGTGGGCCTAAGTCATTTATAGCTTGTTGGGAGTGGTGGTTCAGTGCCCTGGCCGTTCGTTTGGTCGTTATGGTTGTTTCCCTATTTTAGAGCTTTAACTTAGGATATCATTGACTTTGGTCAACATTCTTTTTAAATGCACTCATAATTAAATTTTGACAATTCTGTTAGCTTCGGAGCATGGATTTTGGTCTAGATGGACCCTTGGTCAGGGTCTGGGAGCTTTCAATTTTGTTTTGTGTTGGTTTTTATGTTTTTTAGCTAGTTGAGCTTAAAAGTTTGACTTTGGTCAATGTTTAGAGAAGACGGCCTCGGATGGAAATTTTGTCAGCGCCATTAGTTCCAGAATGTCCACTTTAGGCTAGAGGGACCTTTGGTTTGGGTCCCGAGGCTTCCGAACTCATTTTTGGGTGTTGAGTTCTATTTTGGCTTAAGGTTGGTTTTGGGCGTTGTGCCCCCTTTTCGCTAAATCAACCTCCATTGGGTTTTCTGTTAGTTCCATTGAGTCCGAAATGTTGTTTCTAGTATGTTGCATAGTTTGTTTGCCCGCGCGAGATCCCAGATGAGCCCTGTGGGCCTACTCAGAGACTTTTTCCTCTTGTATTTTCTTCTGGTAGCTGTTGCAGGTACAATACTCAGGTCTTAATTGTGATCGCGAGGTCCCTGCACGTGACTGCGATAAAGGTCTTATGGTCCTAGTACCTTTTTTCTTTGCAATCTCGAAGTCCCTCTTCGCGACCAGGATGTTGTCCCTTCTTCCTTGCTCTGCGGGATTGGGAGTTCCATCCTTGCGACCACAATGAAGACTTTACCCCCTTGTTATTTGTGACCGCATGGCTAGTCTTTGCGATCGTGATGGTCTAGCCAGCGTGTTCATCGTGACTGCGGGGTCCCTTCGCGATCCCGATGAAGAACCCGTGGGCAGTATATAAGCTTCCTCCTTCATTTTTAACTCCCCAAAACCAAAACCCTCCATTGATATAAGCTACAACCTTCATCTTCCTCAGTGTAACTTCACTTCTTGGTGCTAGGGTGTGTTTTCCTTGCCCGAGAATGTTTCTCCATCATTATCGTAAGTTTTATCTGCTTAATTCCGTTAATTTTGCCACTTTGGTTCCTTATTTGTTCTTGTAGATGGCTGGCTATTTTGAGCCATTATCCTTGGTCAATTCTCCCTAAACTCTGAGCATGCACTCTTAGGAGTGTGGTGATCATCTTACGCTCTTTCATTTTCGACTTTGGGTTGCTGGGCCAACGGGCCCGCCAGTGACCCAAATTTTGACCCGTCTATAAGTATAGCAATATGGGTATAGTTAGTCTCATTTTAATGCGTAGTTTATGTTTGTGATAGTTTGATTTTGTTTTGGAGCTTCTTAGAGCAGTTCGGGCTTGGACATCATTGTTTCAGCAGCTTGTCGTCGGACGACATGTAGGTTACGGTTTAACTCTTTTTAGACTCTTCATATATAGGATATAATTAAACTAATTAGAATCCTTGGCTTGGTACCCCAACCTTTCTTGTTCTTTCATGTCCATATTATTTTATTCGTTTGGTTGCAAAATTTGTTGTAGTTGCTTATATCACCTTTGTGGTCCTGTATAGCCTTGTATTTGACTCTTGACCATAAATGGTGGGTTATTTGGGAATGTCCGTGAGTCCAGGACATCGATATTGTTATCTTAGGCTGGTTATCTATGCTGTAGAATGATCTGATCCTGTGCAAGGCCGATAGGTTGATTGTGATCCATGGGTTACTGTTTGTGATTGAGCATGCCATTATCATGCATATAAGGAGGCTTTTCACATGTTTTACTACGATATTGGCTTCGGGCCTACTATTGATGGTTTTCTAAACTTTGCATGGCCCATAGGGATCATTTTTGGTAAAAGTGGTTATAAAGGGTTTTGGAAATGATTTTTATGGATCTTCTTGGGGTAAGAAAGCTAATAGGTTGATTTTATCATTGTTTTCAGACTACTACTAGACTCAATGGAGCCGGAGTGCTAGACATGTTACACTGTTGATTGGAGATGATACTAGACTCGGTTAGGCCGAGCCTCAGGCTTGTTTTACTACTATTTTAGACCCGGTTATGTCCGGGCACCTGTGTAGGAGCTTTTGACACTTATTTCACTGATTAAGACCCGGATAGACTCCGGGCATACATTTTTGAGATTTGATCACTAGTTTGGATCTAGATTCACTTCGGACTGTTACATTGAAATTATGAGAGTTCATATATGGTCGAGGACCTTCATGGACCTTGCCGATCTGGACCAGGGGCTACGTGCTGAGTGTGCCGAAGGAGGGGTATACAATATGGTTGAGGTATACGAGCTATTTCCTTCCATGGGTCCTACTTTCTGGGCCCGTAGGCACCGGAGTAGGTACATATAGGGTTATTCTTCAACCTGGTTTTCACCTATTACATCATATCATACATGTGTGTCTGATTTTACCCTTGTCTGCTATTTGTTGAGTGTACTCTCTAATAGTATGGAATGACGGAGGGTTTGTCTTCACTTATATGTGTTCATCGGGTGTATGGGTGCCTGTCGGGACTGTAGGTAGACTTATCATTATTTTATCGCAATATGGATCTTTATTATGGTTGAATTCTGGTGATTGGTAATTGAGAGTGGTATTATGAGCATGAATTAGTTCTTAGTCTTGTTTGCGAGCATGTTTACTATTATATCTTTTCCTCCTTCTGTTTTTACTTGAGGTTACTTGTATACCGCCTTCCTTTCAAACTTTCTAGATATATCGTTATTGCAAGGATCCCAGGTGCGTTATTTCCTTCTTTCACATGTGCCTATGTTATATATATTCTAGTAGCTAGCCAAGTATGCTATTTTCTTCTTGTATCCTTCTGTGCTAGCTTTCGTATATTTATTCATTGATTTCTGTGATTATTTGCTTCTCTTCTGCTATATTATTGCCTTTATATCTTATATGCGCCCAGTTGGCCTATGATACTTACTGGGAACCCATTGCTTAGCAATTGGTGCTCATACTACACTCTGTATCTTCCTGGTCCAGATCCTAGTATGGGCCATCGCCATTGATTCATTGGAGATTCGTGCGGGCTAATCTTTTGGACTATCTGAGGTTGGGGGTGAGCTCTTGACGGTCGAGCTTAGCTTTTAGCTCATATTTTGTATTATGTACTCTTTTACTATTCTGAGACATATGTATATATTATTTTGGATCCTTTTGTACTCTGTATATTTAGTTCTGCATTTAGACTATGATGCCAGGTTTTGGGTTTGGTTTAGCTTCCGTTTATGTATTCTTGTTGCTTATTGCTTTATTTTGTTCCCAAGCTTCTGCTTATTTAAACTGTTCTTCCACATGCTTGTTAGGTAGTAGCCCATCCTAGGGCTTAGTTTATTCCATCCTAGGGTTGTAATTGCGGGGTTGCTATGTGATTCTCTGATTCTGATTGGGTGTTTAAGCATTATTCCATTAGTTATATTGTTTCTAGTTTGATTATGTTTCCATGCTTTCCTTCTTTCCCTTTTCTACTTAAGGTTACCAGTATACCGCTGTTTTCTCAAATCTCTCTTATATATATTGTTGTTGCAAGGACTCCATGTGCGTTCTTCTTTCCTTCACCTATGTTCTGTGTTATATATATCTTTTGTGGCTAGCATAGCATGTTTGTAATTCTTGTTGACTTCTATCCATGCTTGTGACTACTTTTTTGATATCTGCTATATTACTATTTTTATATCTAATATGTGCTCAGTCGATCGATGATGTCTACTGGGTACCCATGCCATAGAAATTGGTGCTCATACTACACTTTTGCATCTTTTTGGTACAGATATTAGTGTTAGCCTTTGTTGTTGATCGCGTGGAGACTCGTGCAGCTTTGTACATTCGAGACTAGGGTGAGCGCCTGATGGCCGGGGCTTGACCATATCTCATCTTTTAGAACTGTTACTCTTTGTACTTTCGAAGATAGTTGTATATCTTATGTTGTTACTTCTAGCACTTGTAATCTATTTAGAAGCTCCTGTACTATCGATACCAAGTCTTGGGATTTGTGTAGTTTCCTTGTATCATACATTTCGAGTTATTGCTTCCGCATTATATTTACTTTATATTTGCTTTCGCTTATTTCTGCTTATATTATGAGTATTGGTTAGGTGGTTTCCCATTACAAACCGTTCCAAGCTACGAGAATTGGTTCGCCTACTGGAGGATTGTAGATGCCATCATAACCTGAGAAATTGGGTCATGACAGTTTGGTATCAGAGCTCTAGGTTCATCGGTGTCATGGTACAGACGCAAGTGTCTAAGTAGAGTCTTGCGAATCGGTATGATGACATCTGCATCCTATCTGCGGAAGGCTATGGAGCATTGTTAGGAAAAGTTCTATGTTCTTGGCTCCTTATTGTGCGTCCTGGATTTATCGACCTCTAAACTTCATTTGTTTCATTCCTTCTCAGATGCCTAAGATGAGTACGACAACAGGTGATGTCAGGGCTTCTATGCTTGTTGCTTTAGTGCTTCCGTCAGTGCAAAGATTTCAGAGTAGGAGCATACCGCATCAGATAGGAGGTGTGGGGCCAGCCTAGCCTCCGGTAGGTTTTCATGCTACCCCAGTTCTTTAAGACACCACATCTAGGACTCAGAGTCTTCCGGTGGGTGTTTCAGTACCACAAGTAGGGACAGTACCCGGTTCTTTGAGTGGTACTTTAACTAGATTTGAGATCCCAGTTCTGCAGCAGGTTTGTAAGTCTGTATTGGAGTATGAGGTGAGATTTCATAAGATGGTTAGGCGGCGCACTACTGGGATTGTGCCTTTAGAGTTTGAGAGAGTTCAGAGTTCCGTTGGAGGATTGATTTCACCGCTTCATTTGGTGACAAAGCACTTGTTCGTAGTTGGGACTACCTTTCTCCAGGTAGTAGATCATGTTTAGGTTATTGAGGGGTTATGTCATGAGGCCTATAGAGGTAGTGCTAAGAGGCACCGTTGTTAGGATAATTTCCACGGTTCTCAGACTCGAGGTAGGGAATTCTTTGCTAGGGATCGGTTTCATTGCTTCTTGTCTAGCAGGCCAGTTTCAGTGGCTTCACAGGTTTCAGAAAATGGTTGTGTAGAGCGTGTTGAGAAGAGTAGACATGGTGCAGGTCGGGGTTCCTGTTGTTTGCATTCAGGGAGTGTAGGCCGTGGTAGCCGGTCAGGCTTAGGGAGGGCTTCCCAATCGACTTCATTTAGTAGAATTTGTTATCAGTGTCGTGAGTGTGGGCACTTTTCTAGGGATTGCCCCACGATTCCACTCTCAAGTCAGTAGGGTTAGCAAGTTTTATCTTCCAGAGCTCCAGTGCGACCGGCTAGAGATGGTGTGCAGGGTATTAGGTATAATCCCTAGATAGCGAGAGGTAGTGTACAAGATATTATGAGTGGTCCCCAGATGGTTAAAGGTGGCTTTCAGCTTGGTGGTTCAGGTATCTATCCAGAGTCGACAGGCACCGTGTGTCAGAGCAGGGCTTCATTGGGCTGTTATGGTTGTGGGGTGATTGGTCATTATTTTAGAGATTGTCCATGGCAAGGGATGGTTGAGCCTTCAACATTGACTACTCAGTCTAGAGTTAGGTCAGGTCCGTCTGATGCTCCTCTTGGTGGGCCAGAGGTAGAGGTTTCTGATATTGTTGCTCCAGGTACGACTTTTGTTACTTTCGACTAGTGCTTGTAATGTTCACGTTGTGATTCTCCCTTTTTTGTGTAATTGCTTATATGCCTCCCTGCTTCTTATTTAGTTGTATTACTACTTGAGTTGTAGTGTTTATATGTGTAATTTCTCGGTAGCTTAATTCTTTTAGTAGTGGATGGGGTGTGCTGTTCTTGAGCGGTGATTACCAGGAGTTGTGACTTGTGGGTAGGTCTTGTTAGCATTGTTTCCAGTTTCATTGTGTTTCTAGACTTGGGATGAGTCTTTCTTTTCTAGTGCGTCTAGCATTTGCTATAAGTCCTTTATTGGTTTGGTGTGATACTAGTGGTTATATGCCAGAGATTAAGGTTTTTTCTTAAAGAGAATGGTGTTGGTTATGCCAGTGGGCATAGGATGATTCTTCTTTTCTCGGGAAATCAGAATCGACCTTCCCTAATTGTTTGGTTTAAGGGATTAGCAGGTATGTGGGTTGTTCCCTTGGTTTTCTTCTGTTTTAAGTCTGGTTGGATTGTTTTCATTGATTTTCCCCAGTTTCGATTGATAGGGTTGAGTTTTGATTATGGCCCTGCTGGTGGAGTTTTGACTATTGCATTTTGGTTGAGTGTTGATTGTAGTATCTTGGTAGAGTTGGGCATTCGGACTATTGTTTTCCTGCCTTATCGAGTGTTGACAGTGGAGTTGTGGGAGATAAGGAACATCTCCAGAGTCTTCTGAGAAAGAGTTTGTGGAGTGTAGTGTATCCTTGAAAAGGGTTTTGTTTGGTTTGCAAAGTAGGGTGATAACTCCTTGTGTGTGTGTGAGTTACTAGTAGCTGACTGTACGGATGACTGAGGGTTTGCTTGAGTTAGCGTGTGGTGAAGTTATTCGACCAACTATAGATTGCAATGGCTTTTCTTTTGATAGGTTCGAGTTAAGGATTCCTTCCTTTAAGAGTTTGAGGTAGTGGCCATTTCCAGTACTACCTTTGGGAGCTTGTTGCATCGACTATGGTTTCCACGTCATACTCTTTGGAGGAACCAAGTCTCAGTAGCATCTACGTATTGGGCAAATTGTATATTCAGAGTTGAGCTTGCTCTGGTTCCTATAAGTATTCATCGATAGTGTATGGGTCTACTTAGAGGCTCGACAGAGGCATTGATTGGCAATTAGAGTTGGATTTCAGAATTGTGGATTGGTAGGTTGCGTCGGGTGGTTCGTGAAAGTTTCTCTTAGGTTACATTATCTTTAGACCGGAAAGCAGTGATTATGGACAACTTAGCTTTTCCATCTCAGTTTCAGAGTGGCAGTTGGACTTGAATATCCCGTCCTTGGCTAACCATTGGATTAGGATTGACTTTCCAGATCCCAGTAGTGTTCTTATCAGTGCGAGGTCCATTCTACCTTGGTTGGACAGATTCAGCGGCTACGGTTCAAGGATCAGAGGGTGTATGGTATATGTGGTCAGGTTTTTCGGGTTGAGACTAGCGAGGCTATTTTGGATTCTAATGGTGCTTTGAGATCGAAGGTTGCTTTGGTGTTTCATGAGTTGAAGTCTTGACTTGGGTGGTTCTTCGAAAGGTTGTCTGTTATATGGTATTCTAGTGTTGATCAGACTCAGCTAGTGTGGGCCAAGAGTTGTGGTATGTTGAAATGCTTCCAGAGTTGGTGGTTTGTGTACTGGTATGGTAGACCAAGTGGTTTTGTGCCAAAGGGGTGAGTTGAAGTTTTATGCAAATTTTTAATCGTTAGATGGTGACCTTGGGTTCCAAACATCTTTTCCTTTGCCTACAGGGTGTTTGACTTGATATTTGTGGCATGGTGGACTTCTTCCACAGGTGAGACTTGTAAGGTGATCCTGAATCTGAATGGTGTTCGAGTATTTGGAGAAGCATCGGTACTTCTAGGGCTTGGAGCTTAGTTATTTTCTATATACTTCATGGTAGGATTACCACATTCCTTGTGAGGTTTGGTTTTGGTTTGGGTCTTTGGGTAGGTTGCCCTAGTTCATTCACTTCTAGCCGGTTCATATTTGGTTAAGCAAGGTTGTTTTCGTTTGACAGTTGGGAGATTTCTCCATTGACATAGGGTTTTCATACATGCCTTTCCAACCTTAGTGTGCAAGCTTCAGTCAAGTTTTGATGGTTGGTTCAGATGGGTTCAGATAACGAGGTTAGTCTTGGCAAAAGTGTTTATCCATTGGTCAATGGTTAGTCGGGCTAAATCTACTACAGTTTTTGAGGATGTGCCTTGGGTTAGTATTTTGGATGTCGAGGGATAATAAACTATAGCTTAGCTTGGATAGAGTTTGAGTATAAAGATAACTTCATTCGAAGTGGTGTACGAGCAGGAACTATGGATATCCAATGGGTTAGTTGATGTTTCGAGGGTAGCTCGAGTGTTTGATTTATGTGATGCTTCATGATTATGGTGCAAAAGGATTCAGGTTAGAATAAAGGGTTGTTGTGGATCAACGAGTTCATGAGTTAGAGTTTTGGTTGGTGACTTTGTGGGTGAACTTGGTTGTGGCATCAAGGATTCGAGTTCTTTGTGTTGATTGCCTTGGTTCTATTGGTTTTGGTGGCATGTCGGTGCATTCTGGTTGAGATTCTTAAGCTTCAGTTTGGTTGATAAGCCTTTGGAGTTTTAGAGTTAAAGGTTTGAATCTAGCTTGGCTAGAGTGAAATTAAGGATTGGTTGCCTTTGGCTAGAGTGAAGTTAAAGCTTGGTTGCCTTTCTTTGGTTCCATTCTATTGGGTGCCGTCCTGCCAAGGAGGCTACCCGGGTCTTTTGAGAGAGTGGTACAGGCTTTGTATCCGCAGTTGTGAAGTCTATGGTACTTTCTTCTTTCTTGAATTTTGAGGATGAAAGTCCTTTTTAGTAGTGAATGATGTAATGACCCTTCTAGTCATTCTCGTGTTTTCACCTTCTTTGTAATTTTAGAGCTTGCCTGTAGCGACTCCAAGTCATTTATGGCTTGTCGGGACTGGTAGTTTGGTGCTCGGGCTATTTGTTTGGTCTTTATGGCCGTTTCCCTATTTTAGAACTTTAACTTAGGAAATCATTGACTTCGGTCAACATTCTTGGTAACCATGCTCGGAATCAAATTCTGACAATTCTATTAGCTCCGAAGTGTGGACTTTTGACTAGTGGGACCTTTGATCGGGATCTAAGAGCTTTTCAACTTGGAATTCTCTCTCGTTCTGTGTTTTCAGGCCAGTTGGGCTGCTTGGTTGACTTTGGTCAACATTTGGAGAAGACGGCCTCAGATGGAAATTTTGTCAGTGTTATTAGCTCTAGAATGTCAAGTTTGGGGTAGGTAGTAAGTTGGTTCAGGTTCCGAGTGAGCCGGGCTTATTTTGGATGCGTTCGGTTGGTGTTAGATAGTGTTGAATTGGGTCAACATTCCTCCGATATGACTTCTCATGGAAGTTTCATCGATTCTGTTAAGTCTGGAACGTCGTTTTCACTCTAATAGCATATTTGGTTTTTGAGTATCGGGTTCCGATTGTGTCCGAAATGCCCCATAGAAGTTTTGGTTGTTGCTGGTTTTTTGTTGCAGACAGGCCTTCAGCGCGATGGCACCCGGGCAGCGCGATCGCGCTAGCCTATGACTTTTCCCTTCAACGCGATCGCGCGATTGCGCTGGTCTGCGACCTGCAACTTATAAAGCCTTCTCCTTGATTTTTCAGACAATTGTATCCTTTTTCTCTCACTCCAAATCATCTTCCCTCTCCTAATTTGACTCCAAATAAGTATTGGCTTCCGGGAATTCATCAATTTGACATTTAATCTTGCTCCCTCTTCGTTTTTGGTAAGTTCCTTCTTCCCGAAAGCTTCTCTTCTTAAGCTAAAAACTCCATTATTGCACATCTTGAGCTTGGGGTTTCGTATTGTTTGTAGTTTCTCTACTTGGATTGCTGGTTCATGAATTCGGGAATTTCACTCTGTTAGCTTGTTTTCTGTCATCATGGTAAGTAGATTATTACTTTAATTTCCAGTTTTTACCCTCGAATTCCCTCTTTCATTTCTTAATTGAGCGGGCTGTTTTGTCCTCTTTTCCTTGGCCATATTCGCTCAAATTTGGAGCATGCACTCACGGGAGTAGTGTGTTCATCGTGCAACTTTTTGTTTCTGATTTTGGGTTATGGGTTCCGCAGGCCCGCTTTTGACCCAGATTTAACCCGGCTATAATTATAGCAATATAGGTATTGTTGGTCTTATATTGATGCATAGATTATGGTGTTAATAGTGTTTTCATGAATTGGAGCTTATCGAAGCAGTTCGAGCTTGGACGATGCCATTTTCACAGCTAGTCGTCGGACGATAAGTAGGTTATGGTCTTCTCTACCTAGACTCTGCGTGTATAGGCTATAACTTCATTAATTAGCATCCTTGGGTTGGTTTTCTAGGTTGGTACCCTCAGACCTTGTACGCCTCCTCTTTCCATTTATTCCATGCATTGTGGCCCTGTGTGGCCTTTGTATAAGACTTTGGACCATAGAAGGTTAGATAATTGGGAATGTCTGCGAGTTCGGACATCGTGATCTTACTTTAGGTTGGTTATCTGTATTGTAGAGATTATTGTGCCTGTGCAGGGCCAATAGAAATGTTTGTGAGCCATTGGGCTAACCTATTGTTTGCGAACATATCATTCATGCAAGGGATTTTCTGCATATTTTACTACTGTTTTGGCTTCAGGCCTACTATAATCAGTTTTCTAAACTTTGCATGGCCCGAGGGGCCTATTTTCAGTACAAATGTTTATAAAAAGGGAATTTGGAAATGATTTATGAAACCTCTTAGGGTAGAGAGGATATTACGATGGTTTTATCACTAGTTTCAACACTAATACTAGACTCAGCGAGGCCGAGCATTAGACCTATTTTACTATGTATTTAGACCCAGATACGTTCTGGGCACCCCTTATAAGGGTTATTGAGACTTGATTACTGATTTAGACCTGGATACACTTCGGGCACCCTTTAACGGGTTTTGAGATTAGTACTACTGATTTAGACCCGGTTTGAATCTGGGCATGTATGACGATGTTTCGATTATTAAGCTATACTTTGAGATTCGCGTTAGTATGTGGTCATGGACCTCCATTGACCCTACCGTTCCAAGACCAAAGACTACGAGCCGAGTGTGCTGGAAGAGGGGTATACGACGGAGTTGAGGTATACGGGCCATGTCCTTCCTTTATTGGGCCTTTTAGGTACTGGAGGGGGTAACATATGGGTTACTATCACTGGTTCCATCATATTACATCATCATGCATATTTCATTAGGATTCCACTCTTGTTTTTGTTATTTGCTCAGTGTACGCTCCAGTAGTATGGGATGTCGGAGGGTTTGTTTTTACTTGATTATGTTCCTCGGTTGTATGGGAGGCTGTTGGGACTGTAGGAAGATTATGTTACTCTTGTCGTATCATAGAGCTTGTTATGGCCTTTGGTTCTTGGTGGTTTAGTGGATTTCGGCCTGTTGAGACCCTGATTATTAGACTTGCTTATTGTTGGACTAGTGGTTCCTATAGTGTTGAGGCACTGTTTATGTGGCCTTATGCTTATGTATGGGATAACGGATCCTACCCTCTTTCATGGTGCTGGTTTGTGGTTTCGGTTTCCTTGTGGCTTAGTTTATTCCATCCTAGGGTTGTAATTGCGGGGTTGCTATGTGATTCTTTGATTCTGATTTTGTGTTTAAGCATGATTCTGTTAGTTATATTATTTCTAGTTTGATTATGTTTCCATGCTTTCCGTCTTTCCCTTTTTTATGAGGTTACCGGTATACCGTTATTTTCTCAATGCTCTCTTATAAATATTGTTGTTGCAAGGACTCCAGGTGCGTTCTTCTTTCCTTCACATGTGTTCTGTTTTATATATATCTTCTGTGGGTAGCATAGCATGTTTGTAATTCTTGTTGATTTCTATCCGTGCTAGTTTTCATGTGCTTTCTCTATTGCTTCTGTGACTGCTTCTTTGCTATCTGCTATATTACTATTTTTATATCTTATATGCGCTCAGTCGGCCGATGATGCCTACTGGGTACCTGTTGCTTAGCAATTGGTGCTCATACTACACTTATGCATCTTTTTGGTGCAGTTATAGTGTGAGCCTTCGTCGTTAATCGCGTGGAGACTCGTACAGCTTTGGACATTCAAGACTAGGGTGAGCGCCTGACGGCCGAGGCTTGACCACATCTCATCTTTTGGCACTGTTACTCTTTGTGCTTTTGGAGACAGTTGTATATCTTATGTTGTTACTTCTAGAACTTGTAATTTATTTAGAAGCTCCTGTACTATCGATAACAAGTCTTGGGGTTGGTGAGGTTTTTTGTATTCTACATTTTGGATTGTTGCTTCCACATTGTCTTTACTTTATATTTGCTTCCGCTTATTTCTGCTTATATTGTGTGTATTGGTTAGGTGGTAGCCCATTACTAACCGTTCCAGGCTACGAAAATTAGTTCGCCTACTGGAGGGTTGTAAGTGTCATCATGACCTGAGAAATTGGGTCGTGACACTTCTTTCCCAAAATGAACACTTTTCAAAACTAACACATCTCATATGGAATTGTGCGTTCATCTATTAATAAGATTTGATCTTCAAAATTTTATATAGCAGAAGTTCTATAAAGTTCATAATGGAGATTTGTTTATTAATATGGAATACTGTTTCTTTCTCTTCCCCCAAATGAATTCCGAGAATAAATGAAAGTTGAGCATTTTTAAATTTTTTGCAAAGCAACAACGACAAACAGTGTAATCTCAAGAGTGAGATCTAGAGAGGATAAGATATACGCAACATTATGAGGTAGAGAGGTTGTTTTCGATTGACCCTCGATAACTCTTGTCCTTTGTTCGGATTTTGGACCACCAATGTAAGTGAGCTAACATAGGCAGAGTTATGAAATTTCTGCAAAGCGAGAAATAACAAAGGTATCAAAATTTTATTTTTGTATTCATATTTGAAATAAGTCAGCTGAATAGTGATGGTCGAAGAGGACATGTTTTAGGTTCAAGACAAAGTTAACAACATTAAAAAAATAATTCCTTTGTAACAATTATTAGACTTTCAATACCAAATGTAGGTAAACCAGTAGAACTATAATAGAATATTAATTTTCAGCCAAATGACTCTTTATGATCTAGTAGGCATCACATGAGTAGCAAAAGAAAATTGTACCTTATCCAGAATTGCTCATTATTCAACTAAAGTTAGTTGATGACTTGATTCCCTAAATTAGTTTCATTACTTATCAGTAATATTGTGTTAAACTAAACATGTTTATATCGACATTAATGAACTAATCAACTTACTGACCAGTCGATTCTGTTCAAAATATTCAATTGTAAGGAGCTAATGAATTAGTATATCTTTTAAATAGAAATTAAACTGATAAATATTCCTTTTTATTATTCAAATGTGTTATTTTCACGCTAATGACGGATCGTCATGGCCCTTCCTCCCTCTTTCTTGTTTTTCACTGGCAAGAGTGTTCAAGAGAACTGAAGCCAAGCAGTCATTTAACGTGCCAAAAAAAATTCTCTTAATCATGTATTTTTATACTCCCTCAACATAACAGAACTTTCTTATTTCTTTTCTTTCCTTAAGGATGCCCATTAAGCAAGGTTACAACTAATTCTTTTTTATTAACTAATTGGCACAAAGTATGGAAGTAGATAAACCTATAAACTAAATTTAAAAGTGGAACAGACCGTCAAGACCTTACTGTTCTCTATATGCTTCCATATCTCTTTTTTCTTTACAGAGACACAGTCTTCAATTTTTATTTAAAAGATTACTGATTTGAAGTCGAGCTTAGAGAAACAACTAAAGCGGAAGGAGAAAATTACCACGTAACACCATAGAAGAGCACTGACACCAATTTAGATCAATTCTTGTACAATCAGGATTGCAAGATATTTGTCAAGTACTGCAAGCATCTTGTTAGTTCTATCAGTTATCTTATACATGGATGGTGTTTTTGGAGGGTGGACGTCATAGAACTTGGGCCAATGTCAGTCCCTCCCTGAAAATTGAGAAGATCTCCAAGCAGGTTTAAGTTCTCAATAGTGATCAGAACAACATATATGGTGATTGAGTGGGTAAATTTTTTGAAGATTGGGTAGCACATATGAGTGTGGACCTGCCAGCCACAACAGATAAGCTCACTACAAGCATGTACAGTTAAAATAAGTTTCAGATTAAAATAACAACATGAGAAAAAGGAGCATGTATAGTGATTCTAAAGCAGCAGACAACCCATTTCAAGAAAATCATCTTCATGCTTCTTCAAAGAAACATCATCAATTGAGATCCACCGATGCTTTCCTTTTCCAACTCCTCTATTTCATCCCCAATGGCCAAAGCAATCTGGTAGCAAATTTATAGGTAATAACAAAGATGTTGTCAACGATAAGCTAATTACACATTATTTATTTATTCATTTATTTATTTTGATAAAGAACTCATTGCACATAATTTATACAACAACAACCACAACATACCTAGTGTATTCCCATCAAGTGGGGTCTGAAGAGGGTAAAGTGTACGCAAACCTTACCACTACCCCAGTCATTACATATGATATATAAAATATAAATATTAGAGAGGGGTAAAAAGTTACCTTGGCTGCTTATTCTAACAAAAAACTTGTTGAGACCTGTGGTGGGCATGGCAGCACTCCCTTTATTGGCCTAGGTGTAATGACCCTTCCGATCATTTGTACATTTATGTTTTTCTTGTACTGTTAGAGCTTGTCTAGGTCCCAAGTTATTTATGACTTACTGAGACTGGTGGTTCCGTACCCTGGCCGTTAGTTTGGTCTTTATGGCTATTTCCTTATTTTAGAGCTGAGTCTTAAGAGTTGAGTTATCGAAATCATGCGATAGCGATTTGCGATCGTATGACCTCAACTGACCTTGTGGGAAGGTCGATCCTGATTCGAGGTGTCATAGTATTTCTTAGGATGAGGTGTCTCCGTTTGATGTAAGTTTTATTGTTCTAAAAATCTTTTAAATATTTATGAAATAAATTCTTTTGTTATGATATATTTATGTATGTATTTATTTTACAAGAGTTTTACAAGTTATTAATTTTTTAATGGACATAAATAAGTCTAGTTATGTAGAAAAATACCATTATATATAGAAGGCTTTATTCGAAATAATTTTCTATTAATTGTGGTATATTCAATGTATTATGTGTATTTTATCATGAACTTATACAATACCCGAGTATATACGTAATGGTGTAAAATTTTTCATGAGGTTGCCACCTCCACCCGTCGTGGAGGTAAAAGAAGTGGACAAACAATCTACACCTTTTGTGGTGGCAACATTTCCACTCTTAAATTTAGTAACCTTTTAACTAATTAAGTTATAATTAATTTTAAATATTTTCTTTTTAAGATTATCATATGTATAGGAGCATATATGGAGATACATGACTCTTTAAGTTTTCTCACGATTTTATTCATAAAAGCAAAGTACTGGGAATTTTCTTTTCATTGATTTTTTTCTTACAAAGTCAAATTATTTATCATTTTCAAGTTGCAAGTCAATTCATGAAGCACATACTCATGCTAGGACACAAGCTTTAGTGGGAGGAAAATATTTTGATACCTTATTTGAGTCTTTGAAGAAAAATCGATTATCTACGTCAAGTTATTCAAGCCCGAATTCGAGTTTCATTTTTTCCTGAGCTTCTCAGAGTGGTTTGGGCTTGGACATCGTCGTTCTAGCAGCTTGTCATCAGACGATAGGTAGGTTATGGTTTAACTCTTTTAGACTTCACATATATAAGATATAATTGTACCAATTAGCATCCTTGGGTTGGGTTTATTAGCTTGGTACCCCAGACCTTGTCCGTTCTTTAATGTCCGTATTATTTCACTAGTTTGGTTGTAGAATTCATTGTAGTTGCTTATATCACTCTTGTGGTTTTGTGTGGCCTTGTATTTGACTCTGAACCATAGATAGTGCGTTATTTGGGAATGTCCATATGTCTCAAACATCGATATTGTGATCTTAGGCTGGTTATCAGTGCTGTAGAGCGATTGGAGCTTGTGCAAGGCCGATAGGTTGATTGTGAGCCATTGGGCTGCTGCTTGTATTTGAGCATGCCATTATCATGCATATAAAGAGGTATTTTACATGTTTTACTATAGTTTTGGCTTCAGGCCTACTATTGTTGGTTTTCTAAACCTTGCATGGCCTCGAGGGCCCATTTTTGATAAGAAATGGTTAAAAAGGGTTTGAAATTGTTTCCATGGATCTTTTTGGGGTAAAAGGAGTTAAAAGGATGATTTTATTACAATTTGTCCTATTAATACTAGACTCGGTTGGACCAAGCAACAAATTAGTTTTACTACTGTTTTAGACCACTGTAATGTCTGGGCACCCTTGTTGGGATTTTTGGAGACTTGATTCAGTGATTTAGACCCGAGTAGAACCCCGGGTATGCATTTTCAAGGTTTGGTGACTTATTTGGGTCTGGCTACACTCCGTACGGTTATATCAAGATTACGAGATTTAGTATGTGGTCTACGAGTAGACCTCCATGGACCTTGCCAATCTAGACCAGGGGCTACATGCTGCTAGTGCCGGAGGAGGAGTGTACAGTAGAGTTGAGGTACTCGGGGGAATCCCTTCCATGGATCTTGTCTCGATTGGGCCTTTAAGGTACCGGAGGGGATAACATACGACACTACTATCACTTGGTTTTAGCATATCAAATCACATTATGCATATTGTGTTTGGATCCACCCTTATTTGCTGTTTGCTCAGTGTACGCTGGGTAGTATGGGATGCCGGAGGATTTGTTTTCACTTGTATATGTTCCTCGGATGTATGAGTGCCCGTGGGACTGTAGGTAGACTCTTATTTATTGTTATTCTATCACGATACTGATCCTGCTTATGGTTACATTCGATGACTGGAAACTGAGAGTGGTACTACTAGTATGACTTAGTTGTTAGTCTTATTTTCGAGTATGTTATCGTTATTTTTTCTTTCCTCCTTCCCTATTTATTTGAGGTTACCGGTATATATACCGCCTTCTTCTTCTTTAACTCTCTTTGTATATATTATTATTGCATGGAACCCATGTGCGTTTCTTTCCTTTCTTCATCTGTTTCTGTGAGACTTATATTTCTATTAGCTAGCATAGCATGACTATTTTTGCCTTGTATCCTTTCTGTGCTAGCTTCCATGTGCTTGTTCGTTATCTCTGTGACTACTTGTTTCTCTTCTCCTATATTATTGGTTTTATATCTTATATGCGCCCAGTCGACCTATGATACCTACTGGGTACCCATTGCTTGCAATTGGTGCTCATACTACACTTCTGGATCTTTTGGTGCAGATCCGAGTGTGAGTTCTCGCCACTGACCGTGCTGCCTCGTGTGAGGTATTTTTGGACTATCCGAGACTGAGGGTGAGCTCTTTGCGACTGGGGCTTAGATTTTATTTCATCTACTGTATTATGTACTCCTTTATCATTCAGAGACATATGTATATCTCCTTTTTGGATCCTTTATACTTTGTTGATGTAGTTTCGGCTCTTATACTATGATACCAGGTTTTGGGATTTGGTTTAGCTTTCATATATGTGTGTGTATATATATATATATTCTTCTGATTGGTTGTATGATAGTAGCCCATTACCAACCATTCTGGGCTATGGGGATTGATTTGCCTATTGGGTAGGTGCCATCATGACCGAGAAATTGGGTCATGACACTAGGTGGTGCCCATACTTTGCACGAGTGTTTGCTTGACATAATTGTTTCTGTTATTCGGATAGTTGTAGATTATCAAAGGTTCAATACTGAGAAGACATATTTATACTTGTATCATTCATCGTTGGATTATTGAACTGAGTTTTTGACTTAACCTACCTTCAGAATATCTTCAGTAACAAAATGTCAGTAATGTTGTACTTTTACAATTCTGATTAGGATCGTATTTTTCTTACAGAGAACTGTACTTGAAAATTTTGATGCACAAATTATAGTAAAATACAACATCTGAAGGTAAAAGAGGTAATGTTTGTATAGAAAAGTAAATGGTTATGACATATAAATGAGCAATTTAATGCCAAGAAATATAAGAGTAAGATAATGTGATAGTACACGACATTCTGCACTTACAGAAGAGGTCCATATTACCTCTAAGAATCAATATAGGTATGAAATTATTTAGCAGCCTCAAGTGCTCTCCGAAGAATTCTACAGTTCACTTAACACAATCCTTAAATGATTTTCTTGACTCTATCATCTGCACATTTACAATACAAAGAGAATATTATAAGTGATTGTACATCATATATATGCAAACAAATGAATAATCCCAAATAATTATCACATGGAAAAAGTCTATTTCAATTCACTAAGAAAATATTATTTTCCTTTCTTATTTATATGACCATAGAATAACGGCAGTCCAAAAGCTAGCAAGTACATACGTACAACCTCGTAAGAAGGTAAAAGTTTTAGAAAATTGAGATTCTAATGCTCAACAGTCTCAACAGTGCAAATAATGTATAACTGTTTAACTAAAGAGATCAAATACACGTAAATATTTTCTAATACCTTAATAATTCATAGCACACTGATCAACAAAGATTTCAAGACTACAATCAGATAAAACAATTTACCTGCATATTGGAGTAAGCAAGAAAAGCAAGACAGAGAGTGTAACTAAGTATCTGTGATGTTAAATGGCTCTGAAAACCGTAATCATATTTTATCTATAAAAATTAGGAGATAATTCCTGCCCAAACACCAATAGCACAAAATATGGCATCAACTTTAATTTTTCATTGTATCCTTTAACATGACAATGCACCTAAGAAGAACCCATGGTAAAGTATTTGTTTACATAAAGAAAACTCGCTGATGCACCCAATTTACTGGGGAATTCAGCTCTTCATCAACACCCTTTTTGGTGAATATCAAGAAGATTCAGTTTTTTGTTCGAGATGCTATAAGTAATCTTTTTTTATTGGCAAAGTGAAGGTATACAAATTCATCCATGTACCCAATTTACTTGAAAATTTTACCTCCTTAATCCAAAATGGATTAGAAGGAGAAAACAAATACATAGTTATCAAACTTTTCAATGTCAATAACTGATACGATAAATTAAAGCTCAAAGTAACACTGAAATTTAAAACAAAAATGAAGAAAAAGAAACTGGGAGAAGTTTGGGCAAATATTGAAAAAAAATTATATCTGAAATTATAACACCCAGTTGAGAAGTTGAAAAAACTTGTAAGAATATAGTAGTCTAATAAAAACAATGACTCAACCATGATTTGTGTAATAAATGATCAAAATAGAATTCTAGAAGAATTTAATTCTTTCTCAAGATTCACAAGGGCATTTTAAATAATTTTATCTTTATTTAAGTGAAAAATTATAATTGTATAATTAATGATCAAAATGAAATTCTAGAAGAATTCAATTCTTTCTTAAAATTTACAAAAGTCTTGTTCCACGTGCGAGACATTATGTGTGTGTGCGTGTGTATATATATATTATTATATATATATATATTATATATATATATATATATATATATATAATATATATATATATAATCTTATCTTCTTAAATAATTAATTTTATTTACGTTTACTTATGAACTAAAGAAGATTGTATATATTTTGACTCAAAATACTTAAAAGGTATTTGTGTAGATTATCATATTGAGTTACAATTTCATATTAAGCTAATAATTGTTAATTTTTTTTCTCTTTGAGAACAATACTAAAATATTGTCTTGATTTTATTGTACACAATGCATAAACTAAAACAATCATAATGGTTTTTTAAAATTATTATCATGTTATAAAGAATAAAAACTCACATAGTTTCATCTAAAATTTTCATTAATAAATACGGTACTTAGCAATTTTAAAATATTTTTAAAAATGCTCAAATACAAAATGTGGATAGCATATTTTTTTAATTTAATATTTAAATTGAAGTTGGAAGGGAAGTCTTGGTGTAACTGATAAAGTTACTGCTATGTGACCAGGTGGTCACGAGTTCAAACCATGGAAATAACCTCTTACAAAAATATAGAGTAATATTGTGTACAATAGATCCTTGTAGTCCGATCCTTTTCGAAACTCGCGCATAACATGAGCTTTAGTGCACCGAATTGCCCTAGATGTTGGAATAAGCAATTAAACATGTAAATCTTTTAATGTTAATTTTGAGTTTAAGCAAATTATAAGTTACTGCTTTAGTTTGATCAAATAGAAAAATAATTTATTATGAAATATAAATGAAGAATCTTATCATTGCTCCGTGTGTGTATAGATGAAAGAATGACAATTGATTTTTTTTTTATGCAAAAAAAGATAAACTAAACTTGCAATATTTAGCTCGTAAACGGGCATTGATGGGTCTTGAAAATCTAATTTTTTATAAAAATAATATCAACAAGTTAATACCATCAAATTTCTATTATATAGAAGAGTTATGAGAAGGACAACCAAGGGCATTTTAGTAATTCTAACTTCATTTTAAGGAAAAATAACAATTGTATAATTAATCATCAAAATGAAATTCTAGAAGAATCCATACATGTCTTTTCTTTTGTTATGGGCCCATAAGGATATATATTGTAATTGTATCAAAATGAAGAATTGCAATTTGCTAACTTCTGACAAACAATAATAAACAAACATTATAAGTGCTAAGCTTGTTTGGACATATTTTAAAAAGAAAATTTTGAACTAATTTAAAATAAAATGTGTTAATTTTTTATTCCTAAAAATGATTTTAAGGAATACTATGTAGATAAATTTTTAGTATTATGTTACATAATATGACCACTACTAAAGTTTGTTTCTTGACTATTAAAACCGTCTTAAAAATGATGTATCACTAATTTTTTATTTACTTCAAAGAAAATATTAAATTCAGTGACTAAAAGAAAAAAACAATGTTGGGGTATCAAGAAATTATTAATTTGATAATGTATTCATCAAACGATTACTGCACAAGAAATTTAATTTTTTATTTTTCTATTTAAGTTTTTTTTTAATATCAATTATGATAAAAATTTAAAAAAAAAAGTTTAATATTAAAATTCTAAAAGGTTGAAAAAAGAAAGCATATATATTGGTTAAAAGGTTGAAAAAGGAAAGCATATATATTAGTTATTTTGTGGAGTAAGATTCAAAGTTTTCTTTTACTGCATAAGATTTAGAGTTCAGTATCAAAAGAATTTATTAGTGTAATTTAAAGTTTGACATTAAGATAATTGTTACATGTAGAAACAAAGTTGCTTTCATGATTATTTTTATTATTTTGGAATAAGAAATTAACTTTTTAATAAATGCTTTTAATATTAAAATCTATTAAAATCAAAATAAATAGAAATATGTCACGACCCGATTTCTCAAGTCATGATGGCACCTACAACCCCCAGTAGGCGAACCAATCCCCGTAGCCCAGAACGGTTAGTAATGGGCTACTACCTAACCAACAAGCACAATAGGCAGAAATTAAGCGGAAGTAGAATGTAAAGATAGACAATGCGAGGCAAATAACCCGAATATATACATAAAGCAAACTACACCAACTCCAAGACTTGGTATCGACAGTACAGAAGCTTCTAATAGAGTACAAGTGCTAGAAGTAACAAAAGATAAGTACAACTGTCTCCGAATATACAAAGAGTATCAGTACAAAAGATGGGATGTGGTAAATCCCCGGCAGTTAGGTGCTCACCCTAGTCTCGAACCTCCCAAAAGCTGCACGAGCCTCCAACGTGATCAACGGCAAAAGCTCAAATAATATCTGCACCAAGAAGTGCAGAAGTGTAGTATGAGCACCAAGACAATGGGTACTCAGTAGGCATCATCGGTCGATGCGCATATAAGATATAAAATAGTAATTAGCAGAATACAAAAAGCAGTCACGGAAGCAAGGAAGAAGCACAAGGAACTAGCACAAGGAGCAATCAACCAAGAGTTACAAGTATACATGCTAGCACAAACATATACATAACACAGAAACACACGTGTAAGGAAGAAGAACACACCTGGAATCCTTGCAACAATAGTATATAAAGGAGAGAGAGTCAGGAACATGACGGTATACCGATAACCTCAAATAAAAGGAAAAGAAGGAAAACAGTCTAGCATACTCAAGATGGAATCAACAAGCATAAGGAATTCATAACACCAATCCAACTTCAAGCTAGCATAAACAGGAATCCACCTCTCAAGTACAACCCTAGGATAGAATAACTAACCCACAATAACCGAGAAATACTACCCAAATCCTGATAAGAATGGAACCAGAAACTCACAATCAACTCAGAAGGCCACACAAAAGTGCCTCAATAAGATAGGACTCCCTAGCCCTCTCAATAATCAAAATCCCACAATCGGAGCTTCAACAGGCTAATAACCGCTAAATCACCAAGAAACAAGGACCATAACCATCGCTATAAAGCGACAAGAGTAATCTAAACTACCTACAGACCCAATGGCCGCCCATACAACCAAGGAACACAATCAAGTGAAAACAAACCCTCCAACCGCTCATACAACTGGAGCGTACACTGAACACACAGCAAACAAGGGTGGAATTCGAGTGAAATATGCATGATGATGATGAATCTGGTGTAATAGTACCCGTATGTTACCCCCTCCGGTACCTATAAGGCCCAATACATGAAGGATCCATGGAAGGCTCTTTCCCGTGTACCTCTCCTATGCCGTACACCCCCCTCCTGGCATGCTGCGTCGGCCCATAGCCTGTGGCCCCGGAATGACAGGGGTCCATGGAGGTATACCCCTCGACCACATACAAAATCGTAAACCTCAAGTGTAACTCAATAATCGTAACCTCGTAGTACATGCCCGGCTTCGACCCGGGTCTAAAATAGTAGTAGTAATCTCAAAAGACCCTCTCAAAGGGTGCCCAAAGTATACTCGGGTCTAAATCAGTGATTAAAGTCTCAATAACCCTCTCAAAGGGCGCCTAGAGCGTATTCGGGGCTAAATCAGTCAGAAATCAAGTCTAGTGCCCTGCCCGACAGAGCCTAGTATCAGTGGGAATCAAGTTTAGTACTTTGCTCAGCTGAGCCTCGTATCAGTAGAAAATCAGGTCTAGTGCTCTTCCCAACAGAGCCTAGTATTAGTAGGAAATCAAGTGCGAAGTCATCCATAATCCCATTTTTATCATCAAGTATACCAAAAACAGGCCCCCGGGGTCATGCAAGTTTAGGAAAATCATCTAAAGCGGCTCGCAGCCAAAATCGAAGTAAAACATGCAGGGAAAAACCTTTTTCATGGATGATATGCTCGCACACAAATATAAATTAGCCCAACGGCTCACAAACATTCCTACTGGCCCTGCACAAGATCTGTAATGACCCTTCCGGTCATTTCCACGTATAAGTTTTGAAGTCAAGCAAATCGATAAAAGATATCGTAAGACCTTTAACAAATTTTCTGAACTTTGGGTCAAATGTCTCGGAGCTTTTCTCACAATATATAAGGAGTTAGAAGTCCCCCAAAATACCAAATCGAAGGTTTACGAGTCTAGTTTCCAACGCACAAAACCTCACGTCCAACCGATCTCGGAGTAAAGAGTTATGACTGTTTTACCGCGGACTGTCTGGCAGAAAATGGGTTGCGAACCGGGTCGCGAACCGGGTCGGGTTAAACGCGATTTAAGCCTCGACGTCACGTTTTAAAATGCCATTTCAGTTCCGAAACAGTTATAAAAAATAAGGGAGGATCGCAAGAGAATTCTTGAGTATCAAAATCGTGCGTTGGCGAATTACGAGTCTAAACCTAAGAACTTTATAAGTATCGTGCGTGTAATTGAAATATTTATTTAAAAGTTGAATTTTGGTAAAAATTATATTATTATTGCCTTTTCAAAATATTTTAAAGGTTTATGGAAAATATTTTTGATACGTTATAAGTATATATGTATTTATTTTATAAGGTTTTTATACTCCGTAATATTTTAACGGAGATAGTAAATTTAGCTATGTTGAAAGTTATTATTATGATATAGTAGGTTTTGTTTGAAATAATTTTCTATGAATTATGGTATATTTAAAATATTATATTTATTATACCACGAATTTATGCAATATCCGAGTATATACTTAACGGGTCGAGTTAGTTGCCACCTCCACTTCCACGTGGAAGTGGAGGGCTAACACAACACTTACCAAGTGAAGGGTGGCATATTGAGTTGGCATCATCTTTAACAAATTGCTGCCTAACTTATAAGTAATTAGTGAATATATTCACTAAGCAGTTACATTCCTCTCAACAATTCATTAAGCTACATAGCTGCTACAACACTGTTGTTATATATTGTGTAAGAGAGAATTTGTGGGTTATCCAAGCGGTGTGGTACGGGAACATCGAAAAGAAAATTAATTATCTACATCAAGTTATTCCGTCCCAAATCCGATTCCAATTCTGATTTAATTTTGGATTTTCTCGGAGTGGTTCGAGCTTGGACATCGTTGTTCTAGCTGCTTGTCGTCGGACGACAGGTAGGTTACAGTTTAATTTCCCTAGACTCCGTATATATAAAATAAAAGTGTATTAATGGGCATCCTTGGGTTGGTTTAATAGGTTGGTACCACAGACCTTGACCGCTTTATTCATAACCGCCTACTTTTGTTCCTCCGTTGTTTGTAGTATTTGTCGATATATTTTATTTATTTACCCTTGTGGTCCTGTGAGGCCTTGTTGCCTCTGGAACACTAGAAGGTGGATTCTTTAGATGGTCCGCGAGTCCCTGGGCATAGGAATTATCCCTTCTAGGCTGGTTTATGCTTGCTGAGTAGCTGTGGGCCTTGCAGGGTCGATAGGTTGAATTGAGAGCTGCGGGGCTCAGCCATTGCTGTTGTGCTCATACCATTTTCCATGGCATATAAAGAGGTTTTATGCACGTTTTTACTGTGGTTTTGGCTTCGGGCCTACTGACACTGTTTTTCTAAAACATTGCATTATGTGCCCGGGGGGCCCGTTTTTGATGGAAATGATTTGGAAATGGTTGATTTCACTTGTGGAGATTTTTGGGCAAGAAAGTAAAATTATGTTTAAAATCATCAGTTTTATGATTATCGCTAGACTCGGCAGGGCCAGGGTGCTAGTTGAGTTTTCTTGTTACTTGAGATGATTTTTAGCCTCGGTCGGACCGAGCACCTGTGATGACTTTTTACTGTTTAGACCCGGCTACGCTCGGGCACCCTTGGAGGGGTTTTTGAGATATTTTCCTACTATTTTTAGTCCTGGACAGGGTCTGGGCATGCATATTCGAGACTGGGTCTCTATCTTGATAC